>JAEIFT010000613.1:0-140968 GCA_018904225.1 Lordiphosa mommai
TTCCGTGGCTGAAGGGATCCAGTGATACTCGACCACTCTAGGGTAGATGGTAACTTCTATCCAGTTAAGGCAGCTAGTTGCGGCCTTCTAGTTCTCGGTAATATCCAAGATGGGCGTTCAGATGTCCCAAGGGGATGATAGCTGGAACTGTGATTAGGTTTAGGTACAGCTTCCAATTACTGGCCTTGTGGCTCAGCAATAAAACAATATTATTTACGGCAAGTGCCGGTACATGAATCTTTATTGTTGCGTTGGCAACCGAAAGCAATACTAAACTAAATCTAAACTTGGAGACAATAAACGCTGAAGGCAAAGCTACAAAGACAAACTACAAATACTTAAGCTACATGGATAAATGCAGGCTCAGCAGGTGATAACGCTGCTCTTGCAGCTAAGCAAGGGGATCAGGATACCGCGCATGGCCAGGGCACGAACGTTGGTATTTGATGCGTCAGCGCTATGGGTGCGGGGGTCGCTCAGAGTATGGGGTGCGCGAGGTTACTGTTAACTCCCCCCTCGAATTATGACCGTCACCGGTCTGTTGAATTTATCGACGATGTATCTTCCTTGAAGCTCGTCTCTTCCTCAAATACTGGCAGGAAGATGGAACCGTTGAAGATGAGGACAAATCCTACTCCGGCTGCGAACCATGCCTTTGGCGACCCAGCTGCCTTTACTTGTCTTTAAGATCCTGGATGACATTAAGATTGCGCTTTTTCATTCAGTGGAGAAGAGGGCATGCTTAACACAGGATCGTGGTTAGCGATGTTCAACAAGGTGGGGCACTATGCCTGGAATTTTGTTCAGGGCCTCTCGTTGATTCAGGAATTTCGTGCCATTGATGATAGCAAAACGCTCCAAATGTAACGAGATGCGTGCCATTGGTTTCGATCTCTGGCCACTATCGGTGCTGGCGCGAGCTGGACTATCGTTGATGATTATTACTCCTTCATCCACAAGTGTCAAAGGTTCTAGGTGACTGGGCTGAGTTTGACAGTTGGCCGTCTCCCGCATGAAGGCCTCGCGCGCACGTTGTGGGGTGCTATCTTGTAGAGGAATCTCCAGTGGTCGTGATGCAATCGGTGACTGCTAGAACTTCCTTGTCACATTCTGCTACGGTATCATCTTTGCAGCTGCAGTATGGTCATGTGGTACGGGGAAAAATGGTGACCATTCTGCATATGTACTTAACTCTAGGGTATTCAATTAATATATGAACAATATCTTCAGATTGAAAGTTTTTAATTTTAGCTGCCTCCATTAAACTAACTATAGAGACTTCTGTGGGATGCTCCTTTAACACAGATCTCAAATCGTTATGATCAAAAAATAGTAGGATTTATTATCCCTGATTTAGCAAGAGTGATTGTGAGCATTAAGTTTCTCAATTTCCGTTATTATCATTCTATTTCGGGCTAGTAAAGTTTCATACAAGTGTGGAGTGTCAACTAATTCGCTTTTCTTTGATTTGATTATTTTATTGACTGTTTCAGTCAGCTGATTTAATTTTCTCTGGGTCTCGGAGTTAATAACTATTTGCCTATTGTTTCCTCAATGGGCTGAGATTCGAACCATCTAACTTTCCATCTGAGGCATCTGGGATCCCAGCAACGACTTTTAGTGCGGTGCCTAAAAAGTCTAAACTTCTGCCATTCTTGTGGATCTTTAACACGGTAGATTTTTAATATGGTTCGTATCGATCTCTATAGTTGTCGCATGTGCGATTTGGAAATGCTTCGGACAGTTTTTCTGTTTCGCCTACTATATTTGAGAACTCTGTCAAGTTACTTATATGCCTAATATAATCCCTTTGTTCCCTTAACAATGCCTTTCCCTCAATTACTGGGATATAATTGGAGTGGGAATAATCGGTGATCCGAGCATTAGCTACGGCCATAAAACAGAAACGTTCGTACAAGCCTGTAAGAAAAAGAAATGTAAAACTATCAATATTTTGTATTCTTGCTTAGGCATTTATCTAAGGTTGTCTTTATGGACCCCCTCATAAGAACTGCGTTCCCATGTCTGCTTGTATAGTTTCTTCTGAGCATAGCGGGGTTAATTTGTTGCCTAGCCTTCTATTGTTTTTTAAAAAAATTTTTCTCCTACTTCAAATACTCTGTTTTGTCTGTCTGGGTTGCATCTGTCGAGGTTGGTTTGCTGCGCTTTCGCAATTTTTCATTTTTATCGCTTGTTTCACTTCATCGGATGCCACATGTATTACATCAATGGGCCTTTGGTCAGTGACCGAGTGTACTGATTTATTGTATTCCACTGTTGCCCTCATGATCGATTCTACTGTGTCGTCAACTTTTTTGTCGAGTTATGACCTTGAGAGTTCTCCCAGCGTACTGTGAAAGCGTTCGACTTGTCCGTTTGAAGTACTATGCATTGGAGGTGCATTTACAACATCTATGCCATAGTGGTTTTTAAGTAACGATGTGATCGTTTCAGAGTTGAAAGATGCCTCGTTATCGCAGTATATTGTCTTAGTGTCTGGAAATAGATTTATTAACTGGATGATAGGATTTTTCACATCCACTATTGCTCGGAGACGCCAATGGTTGTACAACCGCGAATTTGGAAAACTTGTCGATGCAAGTTAGAAATAATTTTTTGCAGTGGAAAAAAATATCAATATGCAGCATTTCACCAACATTGGTGTACCCAAGTTCTTGTTTCTTGGGGTGTCTGTCGTATTTTGCTTTGGTGCACACTTTGCAATTTGCGACCACTTCATTTATTAGCTTGGTCATTTTCGGAAAATAATAATCACGGAGGATTTGTTTAATATTTTCTTGGGCAGCTCTGTGTGCACGGTTATGCTCTGCGGTGACTATTTCCACCTGCTCACTTTTGAGATGTGTCTGCCACAAAGTTTTTGCAGTGCCATTTGGTTACAGGAAAATTCAACACCAAGGCATGTTGAATGCTGGCCAAAGTTGGAAAGTCGCAATGAATTGCGTTGACCACATTTAGGAGATAACCGGCTTTATTGTTTCGAAAAGTGTGTCTTTGTCCGTAAAGTGGAACATATGGCGGGATTTATCCCAAATAGTGTGAATAATCGCTTAGTGGGAACTTTGCCTCTTCCAAGATTATTTGATTCCTGAAACAATTTACAGGCTTTTTCGGTGGTGTCGACCGTGTAGGTCAGTTCACTATTTGTAGCAGCATCGTACTGAGGCTCGTTTTGTAGGGCGTTTATGTTCTGCCGCGATAAAGCATCTGCTACATGATTCTCTTTGCCTGGCTTGTGGAACACTTTTCGCATTGTGTTCATCAATGAATGCCTTCCACCTTTTGATATTGGCATTCGTATTTTGTCTGAAACTGCAAAAGGTAAGGGGCTGATGGTCAGTAAAGATATTGATTTCTTTGGTACCATACAAATAGTTGTGGAGCTTGCCTAAAGCCCACACAATGGCTAGCAGTTCCCTCTCGTTTGTGGCATAGTGCGACTCACTTTGTTTAAGTGTACGAGATATCATTGTGATCGGCTGCCTCCCTGGGACATTGCTGCTCCGATACCACGCGGGAAGCATCGGTAGTCAATCAAAGGGTTGTTTAAAATACGGGTATAGTAGGATTACATCTTCTGATGCCAAGATGTTTCGCATGCGTTCAAACGCGTTGCGCTGAGTCTCGTTGAATTCTATCTGAACCTTTTTTGACATGTGCTATACTGACTGTGCCATTTTCGCCTTTAAGTATTTCAGTCAATGGTCTTGCTATTGACGCGAAGTCCTAACAAATCCTCTGTAGTAGCTTGCAAGGCCAAGGAAGGATCTGAGGCTGAATAGATTCTTTGGTTCAATGTAGTTTTGTATGGCCGCAACCTTTTCTGGGTCAGTTTTTTGCCTCGTTCTTGGTTACCACAAAACCCAAGTATTCGACGCTTTCTTTGAAAAATTTTGTTTTTTCCTGTGAGACTCTCATGTTTGCCTCGCATAGGCACTGCAGTACCATGTCAATGTGTTTTACATGATCAGCCTCATCTCTCGAAGACGATTACATCGTCTACATAGACATAACATATTTTGCCTATGTGATCTCTTAATATGTCATCAATGGCTCTTTGAAAAAATGCTTCCTGCATTTTTCAAACCAAATGGTAAACGACAATATTCCTACTTTCCACCGTTTACCGAGAATGACGTTTTCTCTCTGTCTTGTTCAGCCAGATAAATTTGATGATACCCTGATTTCAAGTCTAGGGTGGTGGAAAATTAGCTTTTCCCAAGTTCGCTAGAATCATGAGAATGCTTGAATTGGGTACCGATCGGCGATAGTTCGCTCATTCAGTTTCCGGAGGTCGGTTACCAGCCGTTTATTCTTGTTACCGTCGGTATCGGTTCCTTTTTTGTCAACAACCCAAGTTGGGCTGTTATACGGGGACCTTGATGGTCTGATAATTCCATCTTTCAAAAGCTGTTTGATTTCTTTGTTAACGAAATCTGCTACCCCCCATCGGGTGTGGGTATAGCTTGGAATATACCGGATCGTTATCTATTGTGCGTATTGTGGCGACGACTGCAGTGTTGAAGGGTAACGCCTCGTTAGAGGTCGAAACGCCTTGATTGTTTTCAGTATCATCTTTTAAAATTCCCGCCTTTACGGAGAATGGTACCACTATGTCATCAACGTGGTGAAGTTTACGCTATCGCACTCGTGAAATTGTAACTCTTCCGACATATTATTCTAGGTAATAACGCTGCTGTGTAGGTTTAACGTCACTCCTGCCTGCGTTAGCAAGTCGAAACCAATGATTGCATCAAACGTACCGAGCGTATCCAGCAAAAAAAGAAAGAGGAACTTTGTCCAAAAATTTTCATTGTACATTTGTTTTGAATTTTACTGGAGCCATGTATTGGCTCACAGTGAAGGTCTTTTTCGACAGGAATTACGCTTCTTAGCTCCTTTACGGGCTTTACGCAATTCTTTGACGCCCTAGTATCTATTAAGATTTTTAATGTTCTCCCAGCCAACCGGCGTTCGATGAACGGCAGGTGGGAACTCTCTAAAAAAATTGAGCAAATCATTGTCGTCTACAGAGTCATTGTCATCGTCTAAGTGAGCTACTGCTGTCGCTGCGACCCTATAGTCCTGCTCTTCGTTGTCAGTGGTGTTCTGAACAACATTGTTCACTCGCTGGCGTCTTTTGGCCTGTCATACGCTCAAGACTGATTCTGCCTTTTGTGGGTCTGATTTCCACTGTTGAAATTCGTGGGCTGTCTAAATTTTGAAGATGCGTCCACTTCCATAGCCTCTGTGGGCTGGTTGTGATCTTCCTTGTTACTCTGTTCTTGGGTAGGCTCATTATGCTGCTGTTTGTTCTGTCTCTTAACAAAATGAGGGTTTTTTTCCCCAGTACGGTCATCCTTGTTGTATTTACCTTGTTTGGGCCGATTCTGATTTCTACTGTACTCAGTTGCCTGGGCTTTTTCTTCAACAGCTCTGGCATATGTAGCTGCAAATACGCTACGTTCGATACTTGCTTCCGCCTCCCTGGCCATGCCAGAGCGGATGGCAAATCTTTCGGCTGGGCCGGGAATACAATTGCCTTAAGGGACTTTTGAGTCCTGAGACAAACGCATGCAATGCGTACATCTAACCTCTTCATTAAGCAATGCAGCTGCATCTTCTTCTCATGAGTCATGACAATTTATTTGTGACAAGGGTTAGCTTCGCTCGACCTCGTCATAGTACTGCATAAGGCTTAATTCGCCTTGCCTAACCATCTCTAACCCCTGTCGAAGGAGCCGTAGCGATGTTTTGTCAGAGTACGTGCAGTCCAACCTAGCTATAATAGCGTCGAAGTTGAGAACTGTATTTGTGATACTAGCAATGCTCTTGCTCACCTCTAATTCTGTTTCTTATAATAGTGACAGCTTGGTAGTGTGTACTGCTGCCATTATATGCTGAAAAGCTCATATGCGTCTGTGGCGGACTGTCTCCATGCCACGTATTCGTCTTGCGAACCACTAAACTCGGGTACTGATTTTTTTATATCAAGCGGCTGACCGAAACCCTTTGATATGTCTCCACCTGAGGGTGGTCTTTACGCAGGCTACTGACCTGTTGTTGCATTAAATTCATTTGTGTCTGAAATTCGTTTTGAAGCCTCTGCTCCTGCGCAAGCAAAGCGGTATTGATGGCACCTGCCACTAGGGCTTGTATTTGGTTCACATCCATTTCTACTGTTTCTTGGGATTGCACCGCGAAACCAACCTGTTGTTCTAAGTCGAAACTATCGTCACTGTCGTATTCTATTTTTACTTCTCTATACGCCTGTGACCCGCTCATCAGCTTTTGCGCAATAGCCTATTGCTTGACACTTCACTTTTATACGGTTTGGCCGATTTGCACAATCGGCAACAAAAATTAAGAAATTCTTTTGTGGTATATTAAAAACTTTCTCACTCACTTTTGCTGTTTATTTATTTTTAAAAAAACTTTTTTTTTTCTTTTTTCTGTGTTGGTTAAACAACTCACTTACATATTTCTCTCAGGGACGTAATATTACGTTTGAATTCTTTATAGTTGGGCGCCAATTATACCAGTTCCGTGGCTGAAGGGAATCCAGTGATACTCGACCAGCCTCGCTTAAGGTAGATGGTAACTTCTCGGTAATATCCAAGATGGGCGTTCCAGATGTCCCAAGGCATGATAGCTGGAACTGTGATTAGGTTGGAAAGCTACAGCCCAATTACTGGCCTTGTGGCTCAGCAATAAAACAATATTATTTACGGCAAGTGCCGGAGTACATGAATCTTTATTGTTGCGTTGGCAACCGAAAGCAATACAAAACTAAATCTAAACTTGGAGACAACCAAACGCTGAAGGCAAAAGCTACAAAAGACAAACTACAAATACTTAAGCTACATGGATAAATGCAGGCTCAGCGCAAGTGATAACGCTGCTCTTGCAGCTAAGCAAGGATCAGGTTACCGCGCTGGCCAGGGCACTGAACGTTGGTATTTGATGCGTCAGCGCTATGGGTGCGGGGGTCGCTCGAGTAGTATAGTGCGCGAGGGTTACTTGTTAACTTGCATAGCACATTAACCCGATGACAACAACAACAACTGTTGTCCCAATTATGGTACAACAATCCCGGATGTGTTTATACACAAGACACCTAGCCAACAACAACAACAGCAGTTGACCAAACTGCAACGCAGCGATCCGCTGACAACAGCAGTCCAGCGGCCACCATGGGCTGATGCAGCGTGTCGGGTTCCACCGAGCCGCCGCATTCAGCGGATGCAAGCCAGCTGCTGTGTCAGCACTTTTGGCAATACTTTAAGCTTTGTATCTGTATTTATAATTCTTAGAATTTTAATTGCTTCGCTGTGACGAAGCTTAGGGCTATATATATTAACAAAAGAGACATAATAAATCAGTTTCTTATGAGAATTCCAAATTGACGGTCTCGTTATTCGGGGCGGTACATAACTCAGGCGATTGTTTTTTTCAGTGTGTTCAGACCCCAGAGGTCGTGTGTTCGAGTCCCAGACAAGGTAAAGATTTAATAATAATAAAAAAATTTCAGGAACAAACGAATTCAAGTTCAGCATCGTCGGGAAGACCGACTTTGTTTTGTAAAGGTTGTTGGTGTGTGTGTGCAACACACAAACCAACTATAGAGATAAAAACTGTTTCACAATTTTTTTTTTTGTTTGATTTTAAAAAGTAAAACACTTTAAAATCAAAATGGATACAATTTTGAAAATCAAAAGTGAAAAATTTATTTTGAAATGAAAAATTATTGGGTGAAAAATAAAATGGGAAATTGGCGGATTTACCAATGAAAAATGTAGAATTTACCGACGTTTTTTTTTTGTGTGTAGAATTCTTAAAAACAGCATCGTCTCTACTTCCAGAGTTCGATGGCAAAACAGAAAATTTGCAATGTTTTTTGGATGCTTTAACTCTTGTGGACTCCATTAAAGAGACACATGAGCAAACAGCAGTATCCGTAATAAAAACAAAATTAAAAGGATACGCAAGAAACTTAATAGGCACAGAAAGTACAATTACCGAAATAAAACATAAGCTACAAACATCAGTGAAAGGAGAATCGGTAGAAGTGATTTCCGCAAAGCTGATAAACCTCCAACTGAAAAATAAAACAGCCAAACTCTATACAAAAGAAGTTGAGCAATTGGCTAGAGTTCTCAAAGGAGCATATATCAGTGACGGACTAACATCCGAACTAGCAGCCAAATACAGTGTCCAACATGCTATCAAAGCAATGACACAAAACTGCAGCATTGATAATGTTAAACTTATAATGCAGGCTGGCACATTTCACAATATGAATGATGCCGTATCTAAATTTGTGAATAGTTGCACTGAACGGGTAAAACTGACTCAGTCCTATACTATTCAAATAGTGGAAATCGTGGAAATAATAGACGCGGAAATTACGAACGCGGTCAGTACCAAAACAACGGAAATAGAGGTAGAGGTCGGGGATATTACAACAACAAACGGATACAACAACAATAACGGTTACAACAACCGCGGCCGTGGTTCCAATAATGGTAACTACAGGGGCCAACAAAATCAAAACGGAAATAATAATAATTATAACGCAAACAACAATCAACAAGTATGAATTGCAAATTCGGAAAACCAGCAACACCCCTTGAGCAATCAAATACAAACCAACAGTAAAGGTTTACAACTTCAATCTAACCTTAATAACTTAATAACTGTTCAGAAATGAGGATACAAAAAATACAATCACACTTTAAGTAGACACAGGTGCAGACATCTCTCTAATCAAAAATAACACAAGTCTATTAAATAATATAGACACTTCGGTAGAATCCAAAATTTCTGGCATTGGAGAAGGAATTTTACAATCGCTTGATTCTACAAACATCCTACTATTAACAGGCAAATATGTCGTACCATACAATTTTCATGTGGTACCAAATAATTTTCAAATTCCATGTGACGGAATTCTTGGCCTAGACTTCATAACAAAATTCAACTGTCTTTTGGACTACGACGAGAACCAATATCAACTTATTCTACGTCCAAAAAATGTCCATACAAATATTAGTATTCCAATTAATCAATGCACAAATAATAATCAATTATTATTACCCGCTAGATCGGAAGTCATACGACAAGTACGATTGATGACTAGTGAAAAAACGGTATTAATACCTGTTCAGGAAATACAACCGGGAATAATAATTGCAAGTGCAATTGTTACAAGTGATAATGCATATATTCGCATTTTAAATACCACTCGTAACAACACAGAAATTGACAGTCACAAAATCAAATTCGAATCTATTGATGATTACGAAATAATAAAACCTACTCAAGGAAGTTCTCATAGAACAAATAAAGTCCTATCAAAACTTAATTTCCCGCATCAATTCAAAAATAAATTAACTACACTTTGTAGAGAATTCAGTGATATCTTCGGTCTGGAAACAGAACCAATATCGTCAAATAACTTTTATAAACAAAAACTTCGATTAGATGATAAAACACCAGTCTACTGGGTTGCCCATATTCGACGGACCCATGTTTTTTTTTAAAAAATCAAAGAAAAAAATAAAAATTTGGCGGTTGGCAATCTTAATCATTTAATTTGTTCCAAGTAGATTTGTTTACATCAATTTTTGAATATGATATCTCTCAAATGGCCGCCTCTGGCGTTGATGGCGTATTGTGCCCTTTTTGCAGCATTTTCCATCGTTTTCGCCAACATTTCGGCCGGAATAGCGGCTTATTTATTTATTTATTTATTTATTTATTTATTTATAGTTTGACAAAGTGCTGTCTAACATTGCGGGGAACGATTAAAAATAAGACAATACAATATATCTTACATCTAACATAGAAGAGTGAGCAGAGAATAGATGGTATAATAGACGCGGAAATTACGAACGCGGTCAGTACCAAAACAACGGAAATAGAGGTAGAGGTCGGGGATATTACAACAACAATAACGGATACAACAACAATAACGGTTACAACAACCGCGGCCGTGGTTCCAATAATGGTAACTACAGGGGCCAAAAAAAATCAAAACGGAAATAATAATAATTATAAAGCAAACAACAATCAACAAGTATGAATTGCAAATTCGGAAACCAGCAACACCCCTTGAGCAATCAAAATACAAACCAACTGTAAAGGTTTACAACTTCAACTATTATAGTTCAGACATAAGTTCCGGAAAGGTTCATAATGAGCATAATTTGTAAGGCATGGCTGTAGATAGATCGGAAAGAAGTTCCTAGTGAGACGGAAAGGAATAGCAAAATTTATTTGGCTAAGCAGAGCACTAGAGTCAATCTCACCTGATAGGAGTTTATGAATGAAAAGCACCAATGGCAAGTCCGGCGGTTCTTAAGTGAAGGAAGATCGATTAAGAGTAATCTGTGCTCGTAAGGCGGTAGAAGGCTGGTAGCATCCCAGTTGAGGCCACGGAGAGCGAAAATTAAAAACTGTTTTGGACCGATTCAAGTTGGTCCTGATATATTTGGTAATGAGGTGACCAAACACACGCCCCATACTCAAGAATTGGTCTAACCAGGGAGACATATAAATGTTTAGTGATGTAAGGATCATTAAATCCTTTGACCATCTTTTGATAAAGCCAAGAACACCCCTTGCTTTGTTAGAGATGATAGATATATGACTATTAAAGCATAGTTTTGGGACAAAACGTATGCCCAAATCATCAACCTCGTTAATGCGTTCCAGCGGTTTGTCATCAATGGTATATTGATATGTATACGGCTGTAAACGATGAAAACTCATACATTTACACTTATCCGTGTTTAGGGGAAGACCATTAACCAAACACCATGTTTGAAGAGCATTTAAGTCACGCTGTTGTAGGAGAGGAGACACCGGATCATTATAAGTCGAACAGAGTTTTAGGTCATCCGCATACATCAACGCATGCGAGTGATGCAAAATATGTGGGATGTCATTTATAAAAGATTAAAAAGTACCGGTCCCAAGTGACTGCCCTGCGGAACCCCTAAGATACATTAATGGATTTGGAAAGTGCCGAATTGAAACGGACTCGTTGGACACGATCATTCAAATAAGCCTTAATCCAATTAAGAAGATTCGGAGGAAACCCCAGCAAGGACAGTTTGTGATTCACGGAGTCAAAAGCCTTGCTGAAGTCTGTATAAATTACATCCGTTTGGTGTTTCTGAATAAAGCCCCTATTCACAACCGAGGTAAACTCTAGCAAATTTGTCGAAACTGATCGTTTTTTCATAAAGCCATGTTGTGCCTGGGTAATAATAGATCGGCAGAAGTGTTGAATTTGAGAAGTAATAAGCATCTCAAAGAGTTTAGGAATATCAGAAAGTTTGGAGATACCCCTATAATTTGATATTGTTGATTTGGATCCCTTTTTGTGGAAATGAATGACGAACGAATCCTTCCAGTAGCTGGGAAACTCACCAAGTTGAAGAGATAAATTGAACAGTTTTAAAAGAGGATCGCATAAGGAACTAGCACAATTCTTCAATACGCAGCTGGGGACATTATCTGGTCCGGGGCTATATGATGTGGTAAGAGATCGTAAGCCAATAAGCAGACTTTCTAAGTCTAAGAACGGTGGAAAAATGCTATTGGATTGGGTAATAGGATAAGGATACGGATTCAAGTTGCTGAAATTCGAATCTGATACCGAATAGCAACGTTGAATAAAAGATGCAAATAAATCGGCGATATCGGCATGATCATTAGCAGTAATATTGTCCAACGAAAGTGAAGGTGGAAACTGAGAAGATTTGCGTTTGGAGTTAACAAACTTATAGAATGTTTTAGGTCGTGAAAATTTAATTTACAGTTTAGCAAGTATTTATTGTAGCACTCGGTTTTCACTTCAGTTTCTTCACGAATGTTGTCCTTGAGCTCTTCTACGGTCCTTGGCTTGTTAACGTAAACCTTTGACTTCAAATATTCCCACAAGAAGAAGTCAGGCGGCGTCAAAATCGGGCGAACGCGGTGGCCAGTCCAAATCACCACTTTTCGACATCAAACGGCCCGGAAACAATTTCTTCAGAAAATCGATTGTTATGCGACTTGTGTGCGGTGCAGCGCCGTCTTGTTGAAACCAGAACTGCCTCATACGCTTTCGACGAATAATTGGCATCACAAAATTGGTCATCATGTCGAGATAACGCTCCTGGTTGATGGTAACAGCATGGCCATTTTCATTTTGGAAGAAAAACGGCCCAATGACCGTTTTCGCACTAACGCCGCACCAAACTGAGACTTTTTCGTCATGAAGAGGCACTTCTTCAATCTCCTGAGGATTTTCAGTGGCGTAAATACGGCAATTTTGCTTATTTACGGTCCAATTCAATGTGAAATGGGCTTCGTCGTACATGATAATTGAGTTTTCATAATTGACTTGTTCTGTTGAATGTAAATTTCAACTATTTCAGAGCGCTCGCGTGGCGTGTATTGTTCCATGGTAAAAATCTGCTTGGACTGACGCTTCAAACGCGGTATGTCATTAAGCGATCTGACATCTCTGTCAAAAGTTATGGCGTTGCCAGATAGGTCCGTCGAATATGGGCAACCCTGTACATCAAAAATTATAGAAACGCAGAGGCAGAAAAGCCTGAAATAAACAAACAGGTAGAAAAACTCATTAAAGATGGCATAGTTGAACCATCTACGTCTGAATACGCAGCCCTCTTCTCTTGGTACCCAAGAAATCACTTCCACATTCAACGGAAAAAAGATGGCGTTTAGTAGTAGACTTCCGCCAAATAAATAAAGAATAGAAGATATTCTTGATCAACTAGGTCGAGTTAAATACTTCTCATGTCTTGACCTAATGTCTGGATTTCACCAGATTGAATTGGAAGAAAAGTCCAGAAATTTAACATCATTTTCAACGAACACTGGTTCTTATCGTTACACACGACTACCATATGGACCGAAAGTTGCCCCAAATTCATTTATGCGCATGATGACACTTGCCTTTTCAGGTCTAGAACCATCGCAAGCATTTCTCTATATGGATGACCTAGTAGTCATCGGATGCTCCGAACAACATATGTTGTTGTTATGTAAAAATTTGACAAAATTCTTCGAACTTTGTCGTAAATTCAATCTAAAATTACACCCTGAGAAATGTTCCTTTTTCATGCACGAAGTAACCTATCTCGGACATAAATGTACTGATAAAGGCATTCTTCCAGATGACAAAAATACGACGTCATCAAAAATTATCCAATTCCAACGGATGCAGATAGTGCACGGAGATTCGTTGCCTTCTGTAATTATTATAGGAGATTTATTCGTAATTTCGCAGAACATTCTCGTCACTTAACGAGACTTTGTAAAAAGAATGTTCAATTCCAATGGACTCTTAAATGCAATAACGCATTTAAATATTTAAAAATGGCACTAATGGAGCCTACATTATTGCAATACCCAGATTTTGCAAAAGAATTTGGCATCATTACAGATGCCAGTGAGCACGCTTGTGGAGCAGTTCAAGAACGCAATGGTATACAACTACCAGTTGCATATGCTTCAAGACTTTTCACACAAGGAGAAAGTAATAAATCTACAACAGAGCAGGAATTAGCTGCTATCCACTGGGCAATAAAACACTTCAGACCTTACGTTTATGGAAGACATTTCCTTTTGAAAACAGATCATAGACCACTAACTTACTTATTTTCAATGAAAAATCCAAGCTCTAAGCTAACACGAATGCGGTTAGACTTAGAAGAATATGATTTTGAGGTACAATACCTCAAGGGGAAAGATAACCACGTTGCAGAAGCTCTTTTCAGAATAACAATTGGAGAGCTAATAAACATGAACAGACAAATATTGAAGGTCTCAACAAGATCATCAACAAAACAGGAAAATGTTAGGACTGACACAACAAATAAATTGCTTGAGCATAAAGAAAATGAAAAAATTAAGCCCAAAGTCTATGACACTATTAACAACAATGATGTCAAAAAATACGCGAAACTAAAATTCGACAAATGTAAATGTTTGTTTAAAATGGGAAAACGAGTTGTTTCCCGATTTGCAGTAGATGACTTGTTCTCTAATGGAAATTCGACTTATTTCAATTCTTCCAAAGGCTTGATTCAGAAGCTGGAATTCAAGGCATTACACAATTCCAAATGTCACCAAGTGAGGAAATTTTCGAATCTGTCTCACAAAAATTATTTAAAGAAACGGGCAATAGTACTCTCAAGAAGGTACAAATAAGCATGCTACAAAGGTGATTATTATAGACAAAAATAATGAAGCTCAAATTAAAGCAATCCTGTTTAAATCAGGGACCGTAAATAATGATAATAATATTTTGTATTTTTTAATATAAAAAATCAACCACTTAGAGTAGCCGCAAAAATATATGAATTATACATGTGGGGTTCTTTTTGGATAATCTATGCAAATCCGCAATGATTTTTTAGTTGTTGATTTTTAAATATATTCCTCAATGATAATGATTATTTTTGATTTTTATTTTTTGACTCGAACCATAATGATTATTACCTGAGTGAAAAATATAAATAAAAAATAATCATTATTTTCTGAGTGAAAAAAAAAATCAAAAATAATCAATATTTTTTGATTTGTATTTTTCGCTCAAAATATCACTCAAGGTCCTATTGCGCCAGTTATACTGAACCGATTTTAATCAGCCATGTTGCAATCGACGCAGAATTTATGTAATTCCTTCCCGTGCCTCAATCAATGGGATAAACATTTTTATACACTTGAAAAGTGTATATTAATTTGCCCAGAAGTTTGTAACTCATAGAAATATTCATTTCCGACCACATAATCTATATATATTCTTGATCAGGACGACGAGCTGAGTTCTGTCCGTCCGCTGCTAGCTGCCATCGGTTTAAGAACTAGTTCTAGTTAGAAAAACTTTGTTGTTTTCCATCGTAGCGTCACAAATCTTGGTGTATGTTAGTTTTATATGCTTCCACATAATTGTGAAAAAATTTTTCAAAATCGGATGACTATATCATATAGCTGCGATAGGAACGATCGGTCGGAAAATAAGTTTTAGTGAAAAAAACTTTTTTGTTTTCCATCGCAGAGTCACTAATCTTGGTATATGATAGTTTTATATGATTTCACATAATTCTGGAAAAATGTATCAAAATCGGATCACTATAGCATATAGCTGCCATAGAAACGGTCGGACAAAAAACAAGTTCTAGTGAGAAAAACTTTTTTGTTTTCCATGGTATCTTCACCAATCTTGGTAGATATTAGTTTTATATGCTTTTAAACATTTTTTTAAAAATTTATAAAAATCGGATGACTATAGCATATAGCTGCCATAAGACCGATCGGTCGGAAAATGTGTTTTACTAAGAACATTTTTTTTATGGTATCCTATTTTTATTATCAATGATTTAAAATTTTTTAATATCTGATATCTATATCCTATATATAATTTACTGGTTAAATCAGTTGGAGTAAAGTTTTTCAAGTGTATTCAAACTTCGGCACAGTCGAAGTTAGCTTTGCCTTCTCGTTTTTACTATTTTTTACAATCAATTACAAAAAAACTTGAAAAACTCAAATCTTAAATGGCATAATTTTCGAGATATCAGGCTTAAAATTAAAAAATGCTAATGTAATTTTTTGTTAAACCATCGAAAATTTATTTATTCAGTTTTACAAATAGTAGTTTCTGCAATGAATCCGGAGCGAGATTGCATCTTAAATCCGTAAGCATCAATTTAAGGGCTGAAAACGATCTTTCAACACTAACTTGTGTTGCAGGGACAGAGTGCACGACTTTGGCCAGCCGGAACAAGTAAGGGTAGGAAAACCATTTATCCTCCCAATATTCCATTATATTTTTATTAATATCAACTGGCTTAGGGTTGTAGAAATCGATTTCGCGATAAGCCATCTTGATTATAATATCATGGACGTCATCTTCCTCTTCGTCCCCTGAAGCAACCTCTATTGAATTGAGGAACTCATTTAGGAGCGAACTGGTATTAGACTGCTCAAGAACTGATGCATTCTGACGCTGTGATGATGTGAATGCTTGCGGGAGATCAATGCATTCCGTGGACAAGGCGTTATATATTATTTGTATGCAGCTGTTTAAAAATAATCCTAATTTTTTCTCCACATTCAGTATTTGTAATACCAGCAGTTTAAGTTGAGTCCTAGCGAGCATAAGACTTATTGGGTGTTGGTGCAAAAGTCTTCTGCCAACAGCGCCTCTTCTCGATTTTCGATACATTTCTTGAAAATTTGGCTGTGGCAATTGTTCATTACACCGACTGCGAGTTTTAGCTCTAGCCACAGCTTATAAAAGTCACCCATATATAGTTGGGTACTCTGCAGTTTTTGGGTTGCTATATAAGCTGGCTCCAGATTACTAACCAAAACTTTCACCTCAACCCATTAGTCAATAGTAAGTTTAAAGGTAAGCTCCAAATGCTCTTCACAAAACTCTTTAAAACATACAAATTTTTTGAGCATTGTATACGTAGAGTTGCATCGCGTCGCAACATCTAATTCTGGTTGTGGCAAAGACTCCTCTATTATTAAATACCTTTTAATGTAAAAATTGATTAATTTAAAATTGAAACGAGAAGGAAAAGTTAACTTCGACTGTGCCGAAGTTTTAATACACTTGAAAATATTCACTACAACTGATTTTCAGCTCGATAGCTTAGATAGAAACAGACAGACAGACGGACGGACTGACAAAGCTCAATCGACTCAGCTCGTCGTCCTGATCAAGAATATACATAGTTTATGGGGTTGGAAATGAATATTTCTATGCGTTATAAACATCTGGGCAAAATTAATATAAACTTTGCAAGAGTATAAATATCCATCAAAATACTCACCTGTACGAAGGAGTTCTTAAAATTTTTACAATTTTCCGAGACTTATTAATGACTTCAAGTGATTCCAATCGTTGAAAAAAATCTTTGATGGCAAGCTGCAAAGTATGTGCAGCGCATTTCACTGCTTGGATGGAGTGGATCCGTAAACCCTTGAGCAGGTGCTCATCGTCCAACTGTTCATCATCGCCATCATCATCTTTTGGATTATCGTCTGACTCGTTCAATAGCTCAACAGCTTTAAGCATATTACGCCCATTGTCGGTTGTTATAGCGTATATTTGATTTTTGGAAGGTTGAAGTCGTTTAAAATGGAAGTAATCTCAGCACACAGATTTTTGCTTGTATGTTTTCTGTTTAGCTCTACGAGACCCAAAGTGCTTATGCATAGTTTACTTCCACTATAAAATGGCGCATTGTTTCCAAGAATTCCACGATTACACCTAGTGGCTGTATCCATTTTTATGCATATCCCTTTATTTTTTTGAGAAGATATGACTTTTGCTTTTATTATGTCATATTGCTCTGTTACCAAGTCCATTACATTTCTGGAGTTCACTGCAGGCATATTCGGCCAGAAAAAATATGGTTTGTCAACGTTTTAAAGGCTTCGAAATCCAAAACAGAAAACGGCATTTTTTCGGTCGTCACCAGTTTAACACATGCGTCTTTAACTTGACTTACGGTCATGGATGCAAAAACCTTAATTTTTCAGGATTCTGAACTTCTTCCTGTTGGGCTGAATCGGACTCATATATTTCCTTGTGTTCGGCTTTCAAATGGCGGTTAAGATTGCAATTATAATTTCCGGTAAACGTTTTTTTACAAATTTTACATTGTGAAAAATTTGTTTCCTCATTGAAATTAAAAAAACTCTGAGAATTACAATTACGTTTGCGACCCATTTTATAACACGTGTACAATAAGAATGATGAATAACAATAAAGCCAAAAACACAGAGAAAAGAAATATACAGGCCTGTTCCGGTTTTCACTTAAGTGATATCGAATGTGTTAAGTGTTAAATTTTCTAATAAACAATAAAGGTAATCGTTATCAAGCCATTAATTTGTACCTACTTTTAACTCGACGGACGCGACTTCAATCGCTTTATGGTTATGATCAGAATTAAATTTATTCCGTACCTCAATCATAAAAATTAATCTTCTCTTTAAATTGGCGGACATTTAAAATATGATTTTTTTTCAAGTTTTTTTTTTATACTATATTGTAAAAATATTCTGCGTCGATTGCAACATGGCTGATTTAAATCGGTTCAGTATAACTGGCGCAATCGGACTTTGGTGATATTTTGAGCGAAAAAATAAAAATCAAAAAATAATGATTATTTTTACTTTTATTTTCCCTCGGAAAATAATGTTATTTTTTTTTATTTTTCCCTCAGGAATAATCATTATGGTTCGAGTAAAAAAAAATCAAAATCAAAAAAATCAATACTGGTTGAGCAAAAAAAAAAAATCTATAAATAATTATTTGCGACTTAACGAAATATTTAGTCACAATTCCAGTGCCGAACAAAAGCGCTAAAACAGTTGCTAAGGGAGTTTTTGAATCATTTATACTCAAGTACGGTCCAATGAACATTATGGACATGGGTACTGAATATAAAAACTCATTAATATCCGATTTATGTAAATATATGGAAATAAATAACATACAATCAACCGCTCATCATCACCAAACTCTTGGTACAATAAAGCGAAGTCATCGAACTTTTAACGAATATATACGTTCCTACATTTCGATCGACAAAGACGATTGGGACATATGGTTGAATTATTTCACCTACTGTTTCAACACAACACCATCAATAGTACATGAGTACTGTTCTTTAGAACTTGTTTTTGGCAGAATACCAAAACAATTCAAAGATTTTAATAAAATTACTACTATAGACCCTATATATAACATAGACGACTACGCTAAGGATGTTAAATTTAGACCTGAATTATTATACAAAAGAGCTAGAATTATGCTAGATAAGGCAAAGGAACAGCGCAAAACGCTTTATGACGAAAATTCAAATAATTTCGAACTATCATTAGGAGATCTAGTTTTACTCAGAAATGAATCAGGTCATAAGTTAGATAATAAATACACCGGACCTCATAAGGTCGAACTTATTGACAACGATAATTTAACTATTAGATTAGGACCAAAGAAACAACAAAAGACAGATTAAAATTATACAAAAATTAAAAAAAAAAATATATATATAGTGACATATCCAGTATTTAACCCTTCCTTTTTATCATATTCAGACCCACTGTCCAACCTTGTTTTACCATCCTCCTGCCCACTGTATTTTAAAGCGCGAGATTCGCTAACGTAAACAAAAAGGAGTTTAGCATAAACAAAAGTCGAACGCGGAGCGCGCACCCCAACATCATAACGTAATCATAACAATAATTGTGAAATAATTAAACTGACCAATCAGAAGATGCCAGCATAGCAGCATCTAAACAAATGACCATTCCTTTGTCTTTGTCACATGCCCATTGTCACGTACGCCAGCGTCGTTATCCCTTTAAATAGGCAAAGCTTCAAATTGTACTTTAGTCTTAAGATCACCAACAACCAACCCACATCTAATTTCAAATAAAGTTTAAATCTCCAATGTTTTAATTTTTTTTATTTGGATCGAGACTCAAACTTGTAATTGGCGCAGTCGGAAGGATCGCAAAATAATTGTAAAATCGTTTGTTCGGGTGTGATACGATCAATTTAAAAAGGCTTATCCAAACAACTGGTATCCTTTTTGATCAACTAGTGTAATTGTGCACAGTATCTCAATTAAATCGAACCTTTTTCACAACAAACGCGATCCGCAAAAGAACTTATCGTGTCAATCCAAATCAGTGTGTTAATCCAATTGAGTGATTCAAAACAAATTGATTTATTGACCATCTGCAGATAAACGAAAACAACAACACATTTTATTTTTTAAAATGGAACCCCCACGTGCAAACATACTCGCACCACCTGTAATGGTTCTGTTAAACGAACAAAATCTCAGCCAGCTACTCCAACAAATTCGAAATGTACCAACCTTTGAAGGCGACCCGATTGCTTTGGCTCCATTTATTAGAAGGATTGACTACTTACTCCAACTATATGCCACAAACAACGAGCGTCAACAGAGCATCATTTTTGGGGCTATTGAGATCCAGATAGCAGGCGAGGCACAGAAGCTACTACAAATGTGGCAGATCAACGATTGGACCGGGCTAAGGCAAGCCCTTATCTCCGAATATAAAACGCAAACACCTGTCGAAGAACTTCTAAGACGACTATATAACACAAACTACCAAGGAAACCTCCGTAAGTTCTGCGGTGACGTCGAAGCCAAGATGCTCATCATCAGTAATAAGTTAGAATTAGAGGGTAATTTGGAAAACACAAGATTGTATACAAACCCAAATCAGGATTCTTAACTTTCACGTTTCTGTCACTATTGATGTCAACATTACTGCTACGAGCGAATAATCAATCACTAGATATAAATCCTATTAAAACAAATAATGGTTATCTTCTATTTAAGTCAGGTATGATAGATCTTCCAGATGATTATGAACACCACTGTTTAACAATAAACTTAACAAAAACCGAAAATACATACAAAAAACTAATACTTCAAGCTAAAAACTATAATCACATAATTCAAGTTCAATATTTAATTGAGAAATTACAAAGGAAATGAACGGAATAAGAATAATAAAAAGAAGTAAAAGAGGTTTAATCAATTTTGTAAGTACAACCTATAAATACCTTTTTGGAGTTTTGGACAATAACGATAAAGACGAACTTCAAGAAAAAATAAATTCAATAGCACAAAATAGCGTTCAAATAAACGAACTTAATCACGTAATCGAAGCAGTTAACCAAGGCATAGAAATTATAAACAAAAATCAAGAAGACAAAGAAAAAACTAAACTAATCGACTTATTGATCTTTAATTTACAAAGTTTTACAGAATATATTGAAGATCTAGAAATGGGAATGCAACTGACAAGAATAGGGATCTTTAACCCAAAATTATTAAAACACGACTATTTGTTTCATGTTAATTCTGAAAAGATTCTAAATATAAAAACATAAACTTGGCTTAGATCGATTCAAATGAAATCCTAATTATCTCACAATATTCCAAGAAAATAATCAAAAGTCCTCTATACGAAATTCTTCCGTACCCGGACGAAAATGAAAATATTTTACAAGACGAAACACAATATAAATACTATCTACACAACAATACTTTGTACAACAAAAACACAAATAAACTAACAACTAATCCATGCATACTAGGGATTTTGAATCAAACAAAAACTAGCTGTTGATATACTAAAACCCATTTACTTACACAAACTAACTTTATTGAACCCAATATTATTATAACATGGAAGCTACCAAAAACCACTTTAAATCAAAATTGCGAGAAGAATGAAATTATAATTGAAGGTAATAATTTGCTCAAAATCTATAATTGTTCAGTAATACTAAATGAAATCATTGCAACTAATATAAACTCAGACTACACACAAAGCATATATGTCAGAAATAATATTACACATTTACAACCATTATCGTATATTGAAACAAAAGAAATCATTTTCGAACATAATAAAGAAAACCGAATTTACCAGACTATTACAATCATAATGATAAGCATTATTATATTAAGTTTAATCATATACCTTACTTATAAATTTAAGAACATTCCAAAAAGAATTTTTGTAAAGAAACTAAACGTTATTGAAAACCAAATTGAACTCCCAGTTGACAACGACCAAATAGACTTAAATATTGTTCCAAAAATGTATCCAGAAATATAAAAATTATATTCCTTAGACGCGTGAGGACACGCTTTCCTTTAGGTGTGGAGGAGTGACATATCCAGTATTTTACCCTTCCTTTTTATCATATTCAGACCCACTGTCCAACCTTGTTTTACCATCCTCATGCCCACTGTATTTTAAAGCGCGAGATTCGCTAACGTAAACAAAAAGGAGTTTAGCATAAACAAAAGTCGAACGCGGAGCGCGCACCCCAACATCATAACGTTATCATAACAATAATTGTGAAATAATTAAACTGACCAATCAGAAGATGCCAGCATAGCAGCATCTAAACAAATGACCATTCCTTTGTCTTTGTCACATGCCCATTGTCACGTACGCCAGCGTCGTTATCCCTTTAAATAGAGCATAAGCTTCAAATTGTACTTTAGTCTTAAGATCACCAACAACCAACCCACATCTAATTTCAAATAAAGTTTAAAGCTCCAATGTTTTAATTTTTTTATTTGGATCGGGACTCAAACTTGTAATTATATATATCTACACCCAAAAAAAAGTAATCATCAAAATGACACAATTTAGTCATAAATTTGAAACTATTGAGTATCGAATTATGCTTAATACTCAAAGTATAAAGTTGATAGTCGTAGTTGAAAGTCGATAGTATCAAAATAATATTTTCTATGTTATCACAATGATACAAATTTTTTTCAGAATGACATTTTAATGTATTAATTTTTTAGTATCAATTCGATACTAGGGTTCTCAATTTGATAATAAAAGTAATCATCAAAATTACACAATTTAGTCATCAATTTGAAAATATTGAGTATCGAATTATTCCCAATACTGAAAGTATCATGTTGATAATCCGATAGTATCAAAATAATATTTTCGATGTTATCAAACTGATACAAATTTTTATCAGAATGACATTTTAATGTATTCATTTTTTAGTATCAATTTGATACTAGGGTTATCAATTTGATATTTTAATTATAAACAAAAATCAAGAAGACAAAGAAAAAACTAAACTAATCGACTTATTGATCTTTAATTTACAAAGTTTTACAGAATATATTGAAGATCTAGAAATGGGAATGCAACTGACAAGAATAGGGATCTTTAACCCCAAAACTATTAAAACACGACTATTTGTATCATGTTAATTCTGAAAAGATTCTAAATATAAAAACATCAACTTGGCTTAGATCGGATTCAAGAAAAATAATCAAAAGTCCTCTATACGAAATTCTTCCGTACCCGGACGAAAATGGAAATATTTTACAAGACGAAACACAATATAAATACTATCTACACAACAATACTTTGTACAACAAAAACACAAATAAACTAACAACTAATCCATGCATACTAGGGATTTTGAATCAAACAAAAACTAGCTGCAGATATACTAAAACCCATTTACTTACACAAACTAACTTTATTGAACCCAATATTATTATAACATGGAAGCTACCAAAAACCACTTTAAATCAAAATTGCGAGAAGAATGAAATTATAATTGAAGGTAATAATTTGCTCAAAATCTATAATTGTTCAGTAATACTAAATGAAATCATTGCAACTAATATAAACTCAGACTCACACAAAGCATATATGTCAGAAATAATATTACACATTTACAACCATTATCGTATATTGAAACAAAAGAAATCATTTTCGAACATAATAAAGAAAACCGAATTTACCAGACTATTACAATAATAATGATAAGCATTATTATATTAAGTTTAATCATATACCTTACTTATAAATTTAAGAACATTCCAAAAGAATTTTTGTAAAGAAACTAAACGTTATTGAAAACCAAAATGAACTCCCAGTTGAAAACAACCAAATAGACTTAAATATTGTTCCAAAAATGTATCCAGAAATATAAAAATTATATTCCTTAGACGCGTGAGGACACGCTTTCCTTTAGGTGTGGAGGAGTGACATATCCAGTATTTTACCCTTCCTTTTATCATATTCAGACCCACTGTCCAACCTTGTTTTACCATCCTCATGCCCACTGTATTTTAAAGCGCGAGATTCGCTAACGTAAACAAAAAGGAGTTTAGCATAAACAAAAAGTCGAACGCGGAGCGCGCACCCCAACATCATAACGTAATCATAACAATAATTGTGAAATAATTAAACTGACCAATCAGAAGATGCCAGCATAGCAGCATCTAAACAAATGACCATTCCTTTGTCTTTGTCACATGCCCATTGTCAGTACGCCAGCGTCGTTATCCCTTTAAATAGAGCATAAGCTTCAAATTGTACTTTAGTCTTAAGATCACCAACAACCAACCCACATCTAATTTCAAATAAAGTTTAAAGCTCCAATGTTTTAATTTTTTTTATTTGGATCGGGACTCAAACTTGTAATTATATATATACAGGGTTGCCCATATTCGACGGACCCATCTGGAAATGCCATAACTTTTGACAGAGATGTCAGATCGCTTAATGACATACCGCGTTTGAAGCGTCAGTCCAAGCAGATTTTTACCATGGAACAATACACGCCACGCGAGCGCTCTGAAATAGTTGAAATTTACATTCAACAGAACAAGTCAATTGTGAAAACTCAACGTGCTTTTAAAAATTAAAAAATGTGAAAAGTGCGCTTTTTAAGAACACCATTAAGCGTTTATACGAAAAATTTTCGACTGGTGAGGCTCTTTCTAATCCGAAGATGCCAAATAAAAGTCGACCAAGGCGATCGGCCGAGAATATCGCTGCCGTACGAGCCAGTGCACTATGGGGAAAATGCCCACATTATCTGGCATTTATTATTGTGAGTTAACCAAAAGAGATTTTTCACTGCGGTTTTTTTTATTATGTTGTTATAGACCATTAAAAGCTATTTTAGAAAATGGGCGTGTCAACGCCCCTTCCGCCCAAAAAATCTATAAAATAAAATTCAGTCACCTATACGTGCTTACGTTGCAGATAGAAGTTTCGCCACGCCCCCTTCCGCCCCCAAAATTATGAAAAACCAGTTCTTTTTTCTTTGGACGCACTAATAGGCTGATGGGCTTTGTCAATCCTTCCCTGACTTGCTTGGCTTTTTCCGGGGTACTGGCAAGTATTTGAAGAACTGCAGTCCTGTCATGTAGTCCTTGTTTCCGGGCAGCTGCGATTGCTGCATGAACTAGCAAGAAAACATCATCACCTTAAAATTTGGATAGTTCCGCTGCTAGCAGTCTTTGAGCCCTTTCGCCTTTCGATTCATTTTTTTTCGATGGAAGAAGTGGCCGTCCAACCGGTCTATTACTTTTTTTTAAAGGCAAAGTTGTATTACCGTTTATCCATTGCGAATGTCTTCTTTCAAAGTTCTTATAAGTGCTATTACATTTAAGCCAATTATAATGCAAATTGTTGCAAAATTGGTGGCTTTTTACTTTTAAAATATTTTCATCAACATTATTGCACGCCTGCAGTTCAAAATATCTTTGAATTGCCTTCTCTCGTTCGTGTCGGCCCCTCTCGCTATTCCACACAGCAAACAAATCGACGTTGGAAAAAATGAGGTTACCTAATAAAAATGCAAATTGCGCCTAAAGAGGGAAAAAGAGGAAATTAAGACCAATACCTGTTAACTCAGAATTGACAACGCTACAACAAACACTTGGACAAACACATAAACAATTCTAAACTCTTTTACATAATCCTTTCCAAAGTTGAAATTTGTTAATAAAAATCCAGCTTTAGAAGCGCTTATAAAACGACAAAATATTAGTATAAACACGCACAATTTGAACGATTTTTTTATTAAACACACAGTGCAAACCTGCAAAATCAGTGTTCATGACTTGATTTTCTTCTAATTGTGTTGCCATCACAAAATATTAAAAACAAAACTCAATGCAAAAATTTACAAAACTTAGCCGCACGTGCTTTCGATTGCAACAGCTGACCTAACAGCTGTTATTCCTACATGGGACTGTTAAATTTAACATTTTGAGTTTGCGGCATACAAGTCTGATGTTTTCTTAATGCGTTAACAGCAAATTTGTGCTAATTAGAAAACTTTTAAAAAACATGCAAATGCCAGATAAAGTGGTCATTTTCCCCGTAGTGCAGTGTTGAGAGGTCCCCAAGAACATCCCAAAAACGCCGTTCTCAGCAGTTGGGCATGGCTCGGTCCACTTTACAACGGATTATTCGCGTTGATTTGCATTTGTTCCCGTACAAAATTCAATTGACGCAACGATTGTTGCCTGCGGACAAGCCTCGTCGATTGGAATGGGCCCAAAGAGTCATCGAAATGGCCGAAAATGGTGATTTGTCGAAAAGTGGTGATTTGAACTGGCCACCGCGTTCGCCCGATTTGACGCCGCCTGACTTCTTCTTGTGGGGATATTTGAAGTCAAAGGTTTACGTTAACAAGCCAAGGACCGTAGAAGAGCTCAAGGACAACATTCGTGAAGAAATAGCCGCTATTCCGGCCGAAATGCTGGCGAAAACGATGGAAAATGCTGCGAAAAGGGCACAATACGCCATCAACGCCAGAGGCGGCCATTTGAGAGATATCATATTCAAAAATTGATGTAAACAAATCTACTTGGAACAAATTAAATGATTAAGATTGCCAACCGCCAAATTTTTATTTTTTTCTTTCATTTTTAAAAAAAAAACATGGGTCCGTCGAATATGGGCAACCCTGTACATGAATGAATGAATGAATGAACGAATCAACATACGAATAGGTATCTTTTAAATCAAATAAATCTTAAAAATAAATATTGAAAAAAAAAAGAATTTATATGTATATAATATCAAAACTCAAAATTTGTATGCCTTTAATACATTTTCTTTATTTTCTTTCATAAATTTAAAAAAAAAAAAATTTGTTTATTTTTATATACACCAAAAAATAATAATAGAATAACTTCATATAAGTACATTACGTTATTCTTTCTAAAAGGGGAGGTGTAGCGAGTACATGTATGTAGTTATGCAAACATATATAAGCACATTAATGTGACACTTTGTTGCATTTAATTATTCAAACAAAACTCACTTAAACTCAAGCGCACATAATCGCAATGCTCATGCGTAACATGATACCATTGCTTGCGCTCAACTAAATTGCAGCGTAAGCTGTTTGTACAATTCTTTGCATACACTTTAAAGTACATAATGCAGATATATATATATACATTTATTCGCCACATACTCAAGCCGGCTTCAGACAACATATTTGAAAGGGAACAAATCAGTTCCGTTTGACCAGCCACACAATTAAGACACCATTTCTATGTGTCGGATATATTTTAACTTTTAAAAATACTAGTTAATAAAACCACCCACTTATAAATAAATATGGTGTCTATTATATTGGTCTACGGAGCTCACCTCAGTTCATTGCCAATCGAATAGGAAACTAGCGAAGCAACGATGAAAGGACATTAACATACATTTTGCGCAATTAAGAAATAAATGATTAACCAAGCACCAAAAATGAAGAGAATTTAAATCATCTTGCAACCAAATAGAAAGCATCGGGTCGTTGTTAGACAAAATGAGTTTGTCATCGGCATACATAAGTATCCGAGAATGAGATATTGTCGAGGGGAGATCATTAATAAAAAGAGTGAAAAGAAATAGAAGGCTAACATCGGCTACGCCGATGTTTTAAATACCCTTTGTAGTAATATGTCTAGCTAATAAGAATACTCTAAGCCTCACTGTATTAATTATCTGCTGAGCGCGACCTTGATTTGGCACGCTCAGCAACACTGTTAACTTAAGCAATAAGCAACACTGGAAGTGTGTATACCGCAGACAATAAAGATGGCAGTCAGTCTGTAAGTGATCGCCTAAAACTAAAGACGCTACAATTCAGAAGTGGGATACGGCATACGCCATACAAAAAAAAAAAAAAAACAATTCTGTGGCTGCTTGTAGCTGTTCAAACTACATTAAATAAAATAAAAAGTCGGCTAAATGGAACAAAAAATGTTCACGTCGGAGCTCAGCGTGGCTGATCTAAAGGCCTGGTGTGATCGTCTTGGGCTGCCAACAACAGGCACCAAAGCAGTGCTCATCGGACGACTCAACGAAGTCGACCCACAAATGGTGGATCTGCGTTCAGGAGAGGATGAGCTGCGTCAAGATTTGGAGGGTGCTCATGGTAATGGTAATGGTAAGAAATCGACGCTCACACCAATACACTCAAAGGTGGCGACAAACGAATTTCACAACGGCGGCACTCCAACCAGCGAGAACA
Organism: Lordiphosa mommai; assembly: GCA_018904225.1. Taxonomy (NCBI): domain Eukaryota; kingdom Metazoa; phylum Arthropoda; class Insecta; order Diptera; family Drosophilidae; genus Lordiphosa; species Lordiphosa mommai. The sequence goes on from JAEIFT010000613.1 coordinate 27,947, forward strand.
AGATGAGCGAGAATCACACTGATACATACACAGACACTAACAACGAGACAGCGGAGTTCAGGGCTTCAGCAAAGTGCTTGGCGGCAGGGGCTAATAGTCCATGTGCAAGTGTAAGCGAGACGGAAAATCTGGAACGATTGATTCGCAAATTGCAGTTGGAAAATGAGGAATTACGCAACAAATCAGCGGTTCCCTTCAACACACTAAAGGAATTGTTGCCAGAATTCAACGGCGAGAACGACGTTGGCGAATGGCTTCAGCGTTTGGCCAGTGTGCGTACTGCCTTCACAGTGAGCGACAATGATGTGCGCGCACTATTGTGTAGACAATTTAAGGGCTACGCAAATTCGTGGATTTTGTCAAACCCATTGTTGCTGGCAGGCAGTATTGACAGCATCTTAGATTAGATCCAGCTGGTATATGGAGTTAAGGAAAGTGTTCTCGAGATCCGGCGCAAATTTGAGCGGCGCAAATGGATGATGGGCGAAAAGCTTGTCACATACTACACTGACAAAAATTTGCTGGCAAGTAAAATTGGTATGGGTGATGAGGAACTTGTGCACTATCTCATTGATGGTATACCGGAGCGACAATTGACTAACCTGGCGAAGTTGCAGTGCTTCACTTCACCAGTAGCGGTTTTGCTCTCGTTCCAGTACATACAACGATCATCAAATTCGGCAAAAGGTGGGCAGTCATCTCAAGTACTGGCCCCGGACCAGCGGGCCAGGAAATGCTATAACTGCCATAGCTTCGGTCATTTGGCCACCGAATGTCGCAAGCCTGTCCGTGCGGATGGGGCTTGTTATGCCTGCGGAGAGCTAGGGCATCTGGCCAAAGCTTGCAAGAACTACCGTAAGTCCAATAACAACAGGGCTGATGACAAGAAGGATGTCGATAAGAACTCCAACGATTATGTAAGCTATTTTAATATAAACTTTGCACATAAAAGTAATAAATCTGTTCCCATAGAGTGCCTATTAGACTCGGCTAGCCCAATCACATTTTTGAGAGAGTCAACGTGACCACATAAAGTGAAGTTACGAAGCTGCGTAATGGCTGATTCTTATTTTGGAATTAATAACAGCAAACTTAATGTAATTGGAAAAGTAGTTTGTTTTGTTGAAATGTTTAATAAAAAAGTTGAAATTGAAGCATTTGTAGTTGGCGACGAGTCTACGAGGCACCCAATGGTACTAGGTAGAGATTTCTTTAAGGCAAGTAAACTGAAAATTGTGGTATTGGACAAGGTAGAGCAAAATGATGAAAATGTTTCGAACGTAATTAACAATGTAGAGAACAGGGTAGAGAATATTGTAGGGAACGAGGTAGAGAATATTTTAGAGAACAACTCCAAGACCCATTCAATAGAGAAAAAGTGTGAAAGCAAATTGCTGAAAAAGACAAAAATGAATTATCCCTAAAGTCAAAGATTAAGAAAGGTAAGAGTATTGAAAATGAAGAAATTGACAAAGTTAGCGAAACCGACGATTTCGAAATGCAAATGTTAGCAATCAATGTTGTGGAGGAAGGCAAAACTTCTTACAAATTGGGAGAACAAGTAAAATATGAAATCAGAGAAAAGTTTGAGGCACTTTTCAAAGAACACTATACAAGGCCTGTTAGACCAGATAAGCCAAAAATAAAATGTGAGATGAAAATGAAAAGACGAAATGAAAATTTTACTGTAGGCCTAGAAGACTATCATACGCTGAGAAAAAGGAACTAGAAAAAATACTTGAAGAAAATTTAAAGCAAGGATTTATACGGCCTAGCGAGTCTGAGTTCGCTTCAGCTGTGGTACTGGTAAAGAAAAAAAAGTGATGAGCGCAGAATGTGTGTAGATTTCCGCCCGTTAAACAAGAGAACAGCAAGAGACAATTATCCGATTCCGCTTATTGACGATCTACTAGAGAGATTAGTAAATAAAAAGATATTTTCAAAGTTAGATCTCAAGAACGGATTCCACCATGTGTACATGCACGAAGATTCGGTTAAGCTTACCTCTTTTGTGACACCTCTTGGGCAATTCGAGTTCTTAAGAATGCCTTTTGCCCTTCGTAACGCCCCATCAACATTTCAATGTTATATAAACAAGATATTTGCGGACATGATTAAGGCAGGAGATGTTGTGGTCTATTTAGACGACATTATGATCGCTACAGAAGATATGGAAAGTCACTTCACCACTCTTAAAGAAGTTTTTAAACGGATGGTAGAAAATAGACAAGAATTGCGATTGGATAAGTGTGAATTTCTGCAACCAACAGTCAAGTATCTAGGGTACATAATTGATGGTGAGGGTATTAAAGCGGACGATAAAGGTCTAGAAGCCGTTCGTTCATTTCCTGTGCCCACGAAAGTTCACGAAGTCCAAAGTTTCATAGGACTATGTTCCTACTTCAGGAGATTCATCAAAGATTTTTCGTTAATTGCAAAACCACTGCATGATCTTACAAGAAAGGAAAGAAAGTTCAAATTCGGAGAAGAAGAATTGGAGTCATTCAATACCCTTAAAAGTAAATTAATGGAGTCACCGGTTCTAGCCATTTATGACCCAAGGGATGAAACAGAACTTCATACCGATGCAAGTGCGTTGGGCTATGGGGCAATATTGTTACAACGAAAAAAGGATGGAAAACTTCACCCTATATTCTATTATTCAAAGCGGACAACCGATACCGAGTCGAGATATGACAGTTTTAAACTGGAAACGTTGGCTATTATAAATGCCCTCAGAAGGTTTCGAGTTTACTTACAGGGAATTAAGTTTAAAATTGTAACAGACTGCAATTCCTTGTACTTAACGTTAGATAAAAAGGAGTTAAACCCTCAAATTGCAAGATGGGCTCTTGTATTACAACGGAACGGAAGATGAGTACTACGAAATGCGTAACGGAGTTTTATATAGAAAAAAGCTAATAGACTTTTTGTTTTGTGTACCAGAATCGATGGAAGACAGAGTATTGCACAAATACCATGATGAAATGGGGCATGTAAGAGTGGATAAAGTTACAGATCTAATAAACTAAAATTATTGGTTTCCTAATATGAGGAAAAAAGTTGACACCCACATCAGAAATTGTCTTAAGTGTATAGCATTCTCAGCTAAATCTGGTAGGACTGAAGGCTATGTACATATGATACCTAAAGGAACCAACCCATTTGATGTTGTCCACATAGATCATTTCGGTCCAATTAATAGTAAAAATTCAACAAAGAAACATATATTGGTGGTAATAGACGCTTGCACGAAATATGTGAGACTATACCCTACAAAGACCACAAGTTCAAAAGAAACTATAGAGGCATTGAATGATTATTTTAAAGCATACAGTCGCCCCAATAATATAGTGTCAGACAGGGGAAGTAGTTTTACTTCAGATGAGTTCGACAATTTTCTCGAGTCCAAAGGAATCAGTCACATTAAAGTAGCCACTGGTTCACCCCAAGCTAATGGGCAAGTGGAAAGGGTCAATAGAGATTTGGGACCAATGATTGCAAAAATTTTAGAGAAAAATTAACCGTGGCATAAAACTTTAAACGACGTAGAGCATGTTATGAACAACACAAAGAACAGAAGTATAGATGAGTATCCAAGCGTAATGCTGTTTGGTGTGAAACAAAAAGGAAACGTTATGGACTGCCTGAAAGAAAACATAATCGACAAAAATCAAATTAAACCACAAAGAAACCTAGAAGAAATAAGACAGAAGGCCTTTACAGCCCAAGAAAGAGCACAAACTTATAATAAAAATCACTTAGATTCGAAAAGAAAAGCACCAAAGATATTCGTGAGAGGAGACTATGTTATGGTTAGAAATTTTGATTCTCAATCGGGAGTGTCGAGTAAATTAAAGCCGAAATTCAAAGGACCTTACATGGTATCAAAAGTGCTAGACAATGACAGATATGTGGTAGAAGATGTAGAGAATTTTCAACAGACACAAATTCCTTACTCTGGAATATGGGCAATTCACAATATGAAACCTTGGCTTAACTGCAATGATAAACATGGCCAAAGTAGTGATGAAAGTAGTGATGAAAGTAGAGAGCAAAGTAGAGAGCAAAGTAGCGAGCAAAGAAAAAACCAAACTATTAAAGAATCCACAAACTGTCCAAATATATTTAATACTAGAATTGATAACACTAATTTAAGCAATATTGTAACTAGAAGTATGTCGGCAAGGATCGGGAGATCTTGAGATATCAGAACGGCCGAGTTGTAGTAATATGTCTAGCTAATAAGAATACTCTAAGCCTCACTGTATTAATTATCTGCTGAGCGCGACCTTGATTTGGCACGCTCAGCAACACTGTTAACTTAAGCAATAAGCAACACTGGAAGTGTGTATACCGGCGGAGACAATAAAGATGGCAGTCAGTCTGTAAGTGATAGCCTAAAACTAAAGACGCTACACCTTACAGTTTTTTAAAGACGCTACCATTGATAACAAAAAAGTTTTTCTCACTAGAACTAGTTTTTTGACCGACCGTTTATATAGCAGCTATATGCTATAGTCATCCGATTTTGATAAATTTTTCCAGAATTGTGTGAAAGCATATAAAACTAATATATTCTACTATTGGTGACGCTACGATGAAAAACAAAAAAGTTTTTCTCACTAGAACTAGTTTTTTGACCGACCGTTCCTATGCCAGCTATATGATATAGTCATCCGATCCGGCCGATTCCGACAAATGTGCAGACTATGTGTATTTAAAGACTTTTTGCAAAGTTTGGTCAAGATAGCTTCAAAACTGAGGGTGCAGATAGCATAGAAACAGACGTACGGACAGACGGACCGACGGACATGGCTATATAGACTCAGCTCGTCATACTGATCAATATATATATATTTCAATAATAATTTTACCACCCTTTGATATCTTTACACCTCCTTTATGAAATTCGATGGTAATACCAGCATCTTGCATTTTCTTAACGGAAGCAAATTTTGAGGAATGTCATCACAATATAGGACATCATTTAGTGTGATATTATCATCTCGATTATTCCGGAGTCTTACCATCCCTTTAGCTGTAGCATAAATATATTCATTATATTTTGCAATGGATATTTCAATAGGTGACTCCAGAATAATAAAATTATCGAACTGGTTTTTGTTATTTATCATATGATCAGATGCTCCAGAATCCAAAATGAAAGATACTTCACATTTATGCTTGTTGTTCATATTTTGCTGAAGCATAAAAGCAAATCCCGAAGATGATTTTGCTTTTGAGACTTGAGCATGCTTCATTTGATCATTTGGATACTTTTCTTGTATTAATAACAATCTTTTTTGAAGTGTCTCTTTTTGCTACAGCAGTGACATTTCAAATCAGCTTTGTTTTTGAAAGTCTTGAATTTTCCTTTATTTTTAAACGGAATTACTTTAATCGTTCTATCCTTTTTATTATTAATCGACATTGCTGCTAATACAGGGTTGCCCATATTCGACGGACCCATCTGGCAACGCCATAACTTTTGACAGAGATGTCAGATCGCTTAATGACATACCGCGTTTGAAGCGTCAGTCCAAGCAGATTTTTGCCATGGAACAATACACGCCACGCGAGATCTCTGAAATAGTTGAAGTTTACATTCAACAGAACAAGTCAATTGTGAAAACTCAACGTGCTTTTAAAAAATTAAAAAATGTGAAAAGTGCTCCTTCTAAGAACACCATTAAGCGTTTATACGAAAAATTTTCGACTGGTAAGGCTCTTCTAATCCGAAGAGGCCAAATAAAAAGTCGACCAAGGCGATCGGCCGAGAATATCGCTGCCGTACGAGCCAGTGTTGAGAGGTCCCCAAGAACATCCCAAAAACGCCGTTCTCAGCAGTTGGGCATGGCTCGGTCCACTTTACAACGGATTATTCGCGTTGATTTGCATTTGTTCCCGTACAAAATTCAATTGACGCAAAGATTGTTGCCTGCGGACAAGCCTCGTCGATTGATTCAAGGAGTCATCGAAATGGCCGAAGATGACGAGCAATTTTGGAACAAAATTATCATGTCCGATGAAGCCCATTTCACATTGAATGGGACCGTAAATAAGCAAAATTGCCGTATTTACCGCACTGAAAATCCTCAGGAGATTCAAGAAGTGCCTCTTCATGACGAAAAAGTCACAGTTTGGTGCGGCGTTAGTGCGAAAACGGTCATTGGGCCGTTTTTCTTCCAAATGAAAATGGCCATGCTGTTACCATCGACCAGGAGCGTTATCGCGACATGATGACCAATTTTGTGATGCCAATTATTCGTCGAAAGCGTATGAGCCAGTTCTGGTTTCAACAAGACGGCGCTCCACCGCACACAAGTCGCATAACAATCGATTTTCTGAAGAAATTGTTTCCGGTCCGTTTGATGTCGAAAAGTGGTGATTTGGACTGGCCACCGCGTTCGCCCGATTTGACGCCGCCTGACTTCTTCTTGTGGGGATATTTGAAGTTAAAGGCTTACGTTAACAAGCCAAGGACCGTAGAAGAGCTCAAGGACAACATTCGTGAAGAAATAGCCGCTATTCCGGCCGAAATGTTGGCGAAAACGATGGAAAATGCTGCAAAGGGCACAATACGCCATCAACGTCAGAGGCGGCCATTTGAGAGATATCATATTCAAAAATTGATGTAAACAAATCTACTTGGAACAAATTAAATGATTAAGATTGCCAACCGCCAAATTTTTATTTTTTCTTTGATTTTTTAAAAAAAAACATGGGTCCGTCGAATATGGGCAATACTTTTAACTTGATTTCCTGATCAAGCAAGCGATTTTTAACGAAGGATAGAGTCATATTTTCTTCTGATAGCGTCACAATTGCAGTTATAACACCATCATAACAAGGAGGAAGAGTCAATAATAAGTGAGACACTTTATCCATTTCATCAATCTTAGCACCCGATGAAATCAGTTCACCAATCAGGTTATCAAAAATGTTAAAGTGGTTCACTATCGAAATGTCCGCTTTTAATTTCAATGATAACAATCGCTTTCGTAATGAAAGTTGAGATGCTAAACTTTTACGTTCGTAAATTGCATCTAGACTTGCAAAAATTTGCTTGGCGGTGCTATCATTGTTCGCAAATCCAAGAAATGAATCGCTTAAGTATTCAATAATGAGACTCTTAGCTTTTCGGTCAGCTGTGATCCATTACTCACTTGCATTTTCTGGAACCTCCATGTCGATTACATTTAAAATGTCATTCTCAGCCAAAAGTGCACGCATCCGAAATTTCCAAATTGAGTATTTCTCTCCATTAAAAGGAATTATGTTTTTTGATTTATTATCCTTAGACATTATTCGATCTTTGTCTACAGTCGCTGCTTCGTCTTGAAAAAAATTACTCTTGACTCTTGAGGCTGTTGTACCCATATGCAGATTGTTAAAAATTCTTGTAAAAGCCAATTAATGCCGCTGCTGCTCTTGCTGTTCCTGCTAATATCAGTTCTAGCGTTTTTAACGCTGCTTGTGTGTAGTACTACTGCTTCCGCCTCAGGCGCTGCAGCCTGCAGGTGATGCTGCTGCCGCTTTTCCGCTTCCCGCGCCGCTGTTGCCGAACCGTTTCGCAATAACTCAAGTTAAAAACGAAACGTAACCGGCAAATACACACAATTGAAATTGGCCAAACAAAATTTTAAAACAAAAGCAAAATTGCTTGTGCGTTATCTGGGCCCATAACCTATTAGATTTACTCCAGATACAAAACAATATATTATTTGTTTTAAAAGAATAAATTTATATTTATTTTTGTTGATTTTGACTCTATGAAATTCCAGACTGAACTGAGAAATTCAACAATAGAGAAATCCAAATACAATTCTCCATTACATATATATATATAGATCAAAGTAGCTTTTGCAATATGAAATATGTCACAATAGAAGTGACGGTTATATCAACTCTTACTAGTTTGTTCTACAAACAAAGTACCTTGTATTTTATCCAACAGTTTTCGATTACAAAACATTTTAGGCGCCAATAATTCAGTTGAAATTTGAATTAATCGCTGCTAAATCAGTCATTTTTACCATTGTGCATTGATAACAAAAAAGTTTTTCTCACTAGAACTAGTTTTTTGACCGACCGTTTATATAGCAGCTATATGCTATAGTCATCCGATTTTGATAAATTTTTCCAGAATTGTGTGAAAGCATATAAAACTAATATATTCTACGATTGGTGACGCTACGATGAAAAACAAAAAAGTTTTTCTCACTAGAACTAGTTTTTTGACCGACCGTTCCTATGCCAGCTATATGATATAGTCATCCGATCCGGCCGATTCCGTCAAATGTGCAGCATATGTGTATTTAAAGACTTCTTCTGAGGGAGGAGATAGCATAGAAACAGACGTACGGACAGACGGACCGACGGACATGGCTATATAGACTCAGCTCGTCATACTGATCAAAATATATATATTGTTTATAGGGTCGGAGATGCTTCCTTCTATGCGTTACAAACATCGTGACAATTTTAATGTATCCTCTGCAAGGGTATAACAAAGGACCAAGGTGTCTTCCTTGAGTTACTTTTTGATTTCTATCTTTTAAATATGAAGAAAAAAAAAAAAGAAAAGGGGAGAGAAATCCAATACGATCAAGCTTAAGGAGGAGGAGATCATGGTTCACGGAGTCAAAAGCCTTACTGAAGTCAGTGTAGATGACATCAGTTTGGCATTTCATAAGGAATCCATCGTTAACTAATGATGTGAATTAAATCAAATTGGTCGTAGTTGACCGACTGTAAAGATTCAAATCCATGCTGAAAAGGTGACAAAACCGATTTGCAGTAATGCTGCAATGTAGAGGTTATAATTTCTTTAAACAACTTAGGAATAGCAGATAATTTGGCAATACCTCTATAATTGGAAATATCTGATTTTCCACCCTTTTTATAAAGAGGAATAATAATGGATTCTTTCCAAAGATTTGGAAAAATAGTAGAGTCAAGCGATAGATTATAAAGCTTTAATAAAGGTTTGCATAAAGAATAACAACACTCTCTGAGGACACAACTAGGGATGTTGTCAGGTCTGGGAGAGTGTGAAGACTTTAGAGATTTCAAATATGAAAGTAGAGATGATTCAGTAATTATTGGAGCATTTATAGAGTTTGAAGAAGAAATTTCATAACGATAAGATATGTTATTAAAAGGACAAAGGAGTAAGTTGATTGAAAAAAGTCAGCAAATTTTTGATTGTAAAATTGTTTAGGGTCTTGTGCGAATTGAATTTTACAGCGAGCAAGATAATTCTTATAGCAATGAGAATTAAAAAGAGTAAAGTTTGTCTTGGCTATCGAGTATTTAGAAAAGTCTAGATTAGAACCATTTTTTTTATACTTTTAAAAACCTCTACACTTAATATTTTTTAAATTAGAAAGCTTAGGACAGTACCAAGGGGGTTGAAGAGACTCAGAAGAAGCGACACTATTTGGAACAGAAATATCAAAGAGAGAGTTAAAAGAGTCATAAAAAAAGGTAACAGCGACGTCAATGTAAACTGCATTGTATAAAGGAGACCAATCTTTTGAACAAATAAGTTGATTAAGCAGGGTAAAATTTGCTTTACGGAAGCAACGACGAGGTTTTACTGAAGTCATTGAAGATGAAGGGGTAAATCCAGGATTTGTTAGAGATATTTCTTATGTAGGATGGTAAGAATCATCGGGTAGTGTTAGGGGGAAAGACCTAGAGACAACAGCATTAGAACTGTCAGTGACAAAAACAAGATCTAACAATCTGCTTAAATTGTTTGGAACTGATTTTATTTGAAACAAAGACAGATCAAGCAGACAATCTATAAAATCATGCTGTGCAGATGGTACAAGATAAGTTGACCCATTAAGATTTGACCATGCAATGTTTGGCAAGTTAAAATCAACAACAACAACCATAGGATCAATGTCTCGTAATTGAGTGAAAACATATATTATGCAGCTTATATGGTGCATATATACTTAAATATCGGAAGAAGGCACATTAAGAGAAATGCATTCCGACCGAAGGTTAGATTTTACTGCTGTCATAACACCTCCACCTCGGCGTGCCTGTCGATCACGACGGTAAACAATATAATCATTTGCCAATATTTCACGATTAGAAACGGAGGGAGTTAACCAAGTCTCTTAGAATGCAATAATGTCAAAATCAAATGATGCGCTATTCAAAAATAAAGAGGTAAGTTTGGACAAAAGATCCCTAACATTTTGATAGACGATACTAAGAACGGAGGACGAAACTAGTTTTTTGGAGCACTATTAGAAGCTACTTGTGCCGCAAAACTATTAGAGGGCAAGCTGACAGGCATTATCCTGCGATTTCTTTGCCTGAACTCGTAAACAAGAAGTAGTGGAGGCCAAATTTTGGGTCACATAAAATTGCTGTGGATTTGTGAGCAATGTATGCTGCAATTGACTCGCAAGTAGTTTCAGGAGACAACCTAGACACAAAAACTTGTCTACGAGGTGCTACAACTGTAAGAGTGGGAGGCTGAGGAGGAATAGGAGCAGAAACAAAGACAGTGTCATGAAGTTCAGATGGCACTATTGGCGAATTAACAGACCTACCTAATGGTGCATTGGACAAGTCATTAGTAGGTTGAGAGGCAGACAAAGAAATTGTTGGCGACAAGTCAAAATTCAAGGGAGTGTTTGGCAACGATGAAGGAGGTTGGGGTGAATCAGACGGTGGCACAACCAAAAAAATGCGGCTCCAACCGACGCATCGACGCCGACTCGAATTTGAATTGACTAAGCAACTCAGAACTTGAGATAAACTCGGTTGAAAGTTGCTTGGACACTTTGTGCAATTCATCAAAACTATTTTCACGCTGTTATACATACGCGAGAAATTGAATTGAATGTCAGTGCATACAGGGTAAGAACATTTCAAGGCACCACAACCCTTTTTAGGCGAATAAACCTTGTCAAGGTCACGTCCACTTAATCCTGCACATTTAATATGCATAGAGTGATCGCACAACCAGCAGGTTACAAACCGAAATTGCTCCGAATCACTTGCATCTTTATTTGTGCAGGACTTTTAGCAGTACGCCATAATGAACAAAATTACCCGAGGGTCTAAAAGAGAAATCAAAATCAAAATATAAGAGCGAAGATGTAGCGGTAGCTAAGCTCTGTGTAGATCAAACAACAAAGATGAGCGGGAGCGATGCACAAAGAGAATATGCACACAGCGAACTCGCACACAAGCTTGTCTTAAGGAGGCGGGGGACCGCCAAAATCAGATAAGCAAAACAATTACACAAACAAATATACACAAAGCTGACGCTGCGATTATTATATTTGTTAAATTGTTTGTTAACAACACGGTAAAGGTTTGAATTATAAATATTATTTAAAGAAACTTTGCATCAATTAATTAAACACAAAATAATTTTTAATTGCAGAGCACAAATAAAACACGTCAATCACTTACAAGACTCTCTCTCTCTTTGAGAGAGAGACATCAATGAATCCATGTATTTGGTATGCGGTGAGCAATATCCTGTATACAATTATTTACTCTTAATATTGCTTTTATGAACGATTTTTCCTGAATTTGTTAGTACTGTAGTATTTTGGAATTACCGTGAGTAACCCTAATGCAGAAAGGTTGTGCATGTGCAAGTGGCTCCGCGAAAGTGTAATAAAAATCGTACAAAGCGTGAATCCCAATGCCGCCCAAGGGTGTGACTTCATAGAGCGACAGCAAGTGATCCCCGGCAAGTGAAGGCAACCACTGAATCGATGTATTGGGCGAATCACCAAATTGTAAACAAAGTCAGCCGAAAAGAAGTCTCAACCAAAAGCCCTCTGGTACCCAACAACAAACTGTGTGAGTGCAACCAAGACAGCTATAGAGATCGCAAAAGCACAACTTGCAAAAATAATTTAAAGCCAAGTTCACAACCAGGTCGAACAAAAGCTTAGCTCACACGAAAGTACTATCCAAGCTCGCAACCAGAACATAGAAGAAAGCTAAGCTTGCCGTCCAATATTTTGTGGTAAAGGCAAAACAATTATATTTGTTATATAAAAAGAAGAGCAGAATAATCCCACGAAGCAATGGAGCATACACCCCCCCCCCTCAAAATCATAAGTTGAACAACGGGACCGCAACGGGCACTCTTCAAAATAATGTTGTCCAAAAAAGACAAATAGCGGAAACGTCCCCTGAGGATAATTTAACAACAAAAAAGAATGCGCTTTCCGAATTATCAGTTGATGATCTGCGTATGATCATTAGAGAAACCAACAGGGAAACGAATGCTGAGGTTTTGGATAAACTAGATTTTCTAGCCACTGATATGAGTGACTTAAAACATCAAAACGAGCAACTAAAACTCGAGTTGGAACAGCTTAAAAGGGATAGAGAAGCAGACCAAAGGCGACTGAAGATAATCGAGGATCAACTCAAAAATTAAAATTTAATTTTAAAAAAGGGCTTACTGCAAACAAAGACGCTATGAAGGAAGCAGATATGGTGTGCAGGAACAAACTACAGCTCCCACCAACCACGCGCATCAATAGCGCCCGGAAAATCTATGAAAGAAATGAGAAGATGAACGTATTAGTCGAATTTGATTCTGAGCAGAGCGTGAACGCTGTACTTAAGGCCACAAGGATGCTGAGGGGAACTAATATTTATATTGAGAGAGACTTGAACGCGGAACGGCAGCTAAAAAAGAAGATTATGCTGCAGCTAAAAACCAAGCTCCAATCAATAAGTAGCTGCATAAAACACTGGTCTCGGGTGACAGGATGAGAGTCGCTGATAAGTGGTTCCACTGGTCCAAGAAAAATAAGCTAATGTGCGGAACTGTACCCTTTTGGCGCTCATCAACTTAATTTGGAGTATGATAACCTTATTCAACTTGCAAAAAACTAAAAGAGAATAAAGCAAATAACTCTCAACCTATAGATAAGTTTAGTAGTAAGACCAAATGCCAAAATAGTATAGTAGACCTGGCAACCTTTAAAATTTTGTCCTATAACATCGCTGGGCTATCAAATAAACGATTACATAGCAACTTTTTCAACTACATTAGGCAATGCGAGATATTTGTACTCCTTGAGACTTTCGTCGAAAAAAATGAGTCCGACTACGAAACATACTTCACCGATTATCATACGCGATGGGTGCTAGCTACCAGAACTGCAATCAGAGGGCGCGCCTCAGGTGGTTGCCTCTATGGTATTAAAAAAGCCTTTATGAGAGACTGTAAGGGATCGTTCTCAACAATCGGGAATCAAACAATATTTAGCTTCCTGGTAGCAGGCCAACAGTTCCTTAATATTCCGGTGTACCTGAATTGCAACAACTGGCAAGTAGATTTTGATGATCTTTACAATATGTTGTACGACGTCGATTCAGAAAATGTTATGATCATCGGAGACTTCAATGCGCGCATAGGAACGGAACAGACTGCAATTGAGGATTATAGCACAGCAAATGGCTTTGGCGCGTATCAGAGAAGGTCTAAGGATACAATATTAGACAATAAAGGTCGAAAAATAATTGAAATGTGCGAGAATCTGCGTCTGACTATAGTAAATGGCAGAACCGAGAGTGACGCATTTGGCGAGCTAACGTTTATCAGAGGGGAAGCCTGCTCGACTATAGATGATGATGATGAGATGAGATGATGATTCGCGGACATTGGAACAACTTTATCAACGACATGGAAGTAGGGAATCAACTTTATTCGGATCATCAGCCAATCGTAGCAACAGCAACACTTAAGTCAACCTCTCCTATGGAACAAATGCCACAACTACTCCCCAAATTAAAATGGAAGGACCACCTCGCGAAAAATTATACCGAACAACTCAACAGATTGTTATCAAAGCACACCTATGAAAACAACGAGTTAGGCATGGCAGAGTTTACAGACTGTATCAAGACAGCAGCAAAATGTATGCAAACATCCAATCGGAAGAAGTATAAACAGCTATGGTTTGATACTGTCTGCGAGGCGGCGAGAGTAGAATCGCTTCAGAAACTGCGCCGAATAAGATCAGAAAATACAGCAGAATCTAAACGGGACTATCAAATTGCCAACCGTACATACAGAAACATCTGCAAGCAAAATCAAAAAGAATATTATGCCAAAATCGAAGTAGAAATAGCAGCTATAAAAGATTGTAAGACATTCTGGAGCCTTGTAAGAAGATTGAATGGAGTGACGTCTCGAAGTGTAATAGGAGCGGATGCAAACTCCCTTGCTGTATATTTTCAAACATTACTGTGCATCAACCCTGATCAGCTATTAAGTCAGTTTAGCTACAGCCTTCCGCACACACAAGTTGAAGAGTTGGACTTAGAAATCTCGGAAGAAGAAGTTAAAATGGCTATAAAAAAGGCAAAATTAAACAAAGCGCCAGGAGAAGACAGAGTGCCAGCGGAGTTTTATAAAAATCTGCCCGAGTCTTTCATACGCTGCATTACGACCGAGTATAATAGGCTTATAGCAACTGCTTCCCTCCCGACCAGCTTTAAAAGAAGTATTATATTTCCGATCCACAAGAAAGGCAACCTCGAAGATCCCAGTAATTATAGGGGCATATCCTTTATAAACGTTCAAGCAAAAATCCTCGCATCGGTACTACTCTCCAGATTAGAGAAATGGGTAAACATACACTCGAAACTAAGCGAATTTCAATTTGATTCAGGCAAGGATTTTCAACGGTAGACGCAATCTTCGTGCTCACATCTATCGCATCCTCCCGCTTGCAAGCAAGTAAACGAGAGCGTAAGTTAAAGTCGGCCCTGCTCGACTTCGATATACCCGTTACTCAGGATATAAAAATGTCCAAATTGTGGGAGATATGAGTTTCTTTCCAATTTGCGGGGGAGGCAACTCTACTATAGCTCATCTGATCAGGAAATGATGTATGGCTGATCGATAGGTAATAATTATTAAAATATATGTCTAGAGGGTTCAAACAATCTATTTTCAAAATTGTGGGTGATTTGAGGTATTTTTTAAATTGCGGGGGCGTGAACTTTTCTATCGTTCATCTGCTCAGGAAACGATGCATGGCGGATCGATAGGTAGTGATGATTAAAATATATGTCTATAGGGTTCGAATAATCTATTTTCAAAATTGTGGGAGATATGAGGTATTTTTCAAATTGCGGGGGCGGCAACTCATAAATAGTTCATCTGATCGAAAAATTATGTATGGTGGATCGATAGATAATGAGGATTAAGATATGTCTAGAAGGTTTGAACAGTGTATTTTCAAAATTGTGGAAGATATGAGATTTTTTTTCAAATTGCGGGGGCGGCAACTTTTCTATCGTTCATCTGATCAGAAATGATGTATGGCTGATCGATAGGTAATAATTATTAAAATATATGTCTAGAAGGTTCAAACAATCTATTTTCAAAATTGTGGGGGATATGAGGTACTTTTCAAATTGCGGGGGCGGCAACTCTACTATCGTTCATCTGATCGGGAAAACGATGTATGGGGGCTCGATAGGTATGATGAGTAGAATATATGTCTTGAAGGTTCGATCAACCTAAATCCAAAATTGCGGGATATTTGAGGTGTTTTTCAAATTGCGGGGGTGGCAACTCTACTATCGTTCATCTGATCGGAAAACGATGTATGGGGGCTCCATAGGTAATGATGAGTAGAATATATGTCTAGAAAGTTCAAACAACCTAACTCCAAAATTGTGGAAGATATTAAGTTTTTTTCAATTTGCGGGGGAGGCGGGGGGCGTGGCAAAAAAAAAAACTAAACTTGATCTGCCTGCAAGAATAAGAAATATATGTTCCATACACCTCAAATCTCTATCTCTGACCATCTCTGAGATCTAGGTGTTCATACAGACGGACGGACAGACGGACAGACGGACATGTCTATATCGACTCGGCTATTGATGCTGATCAAGAATATATATACTTTGTGGGGTCGGAAATGCTTCCTTCTGCCTGTTACATACATTTGCACGAACTTAGTATACCCTTTTTACTCTACGAGTAACGGGTATAAAAACTTTATTGCTGTTTTGTGGATTTTAAAGCGGCATTTGACACCGTCAACAGAAGAAGTCTATTTTACAAGTTGAGTTATTTAGGCATATCATATAAATTTTTGAGAGTGCTGGAAAACTTATATGAGAAATATCACGATGCCATCAGAGCCCTAAACAGCACTTGGAAGACGCTACTAAGCAACGCAAATGTGCTACAGAGCATCAAATATAGGATGTTCCAAGCTACCTCCAGGACAATATTAATGTACGCCTCTGAGGTCAGGGGATACACGGAATATGATGAGGTGGAGAAGCTTTTACGTTTTTATTTAAAGAAGATGTTCGGGTTACCCCGGAATACTCCAAATTATGCACTATTTATTGAGACGGGCCTTTCACCTCTATACTGCCAAACACTAAGCACACATTTTGCGTATATAAGAAAGATAATGGCCTTGCCCGATACCCGATTGGTAAAAATCGTTGCAAAGAACTTACAGTTAAACCGTGTCCAGTGTTTTGAAGTCTGGAGTAGGCTCGCAGATGTACACGGTATCGAAATTAGCATCAGCAACTCTGTTTCGTGGGAAGAGACACACTCACAAATCGTGGAAAAAGTTAACAGAAGCCATAAGTTAAAACAAATCCAACAAGCAAGAGAAAGCGAACACTGATTCATTTACAGGCAACTGAACTTTTCTTTGGGGGAATGTAACTATTTCAACGACCGGTATAGTCAATACCAAATTTCCGCAATATTTAGAGCAAGATGTGAAATGCTAACTGTGAACAGCAGATCCTATACCAGGGGTAGGGAAGCTAATTGCACTCAATGTAACTTAAATGCAGAAGAGGACACGTGGCATTTTATAGGAGAATGTCAGATTTTAAGTGAGATCAGAAAACTGTACTGGCATCACGGACAGCTCACCTTACAATGGCTTATCAACATTCTTAATGGAGAAAAGTGGAATATCTTATATAACTATATTAAAGATGCTTCCGCTTATAGACGGCCCATACACATGGAAGATTTTTAACGTATTATTTAAAAAATAAAACTTTTCTGTATTATTAAATGTATAAATCACTAAAGCTGACGGCAAAATGCGAAAGCTAGCCCTACTGATCTTATTCTAAAATGTAAACATATCAGTTGTAAATTAATTTATGAAAAAATGATTTTTTTTTTGAATAAAATCGCTACTACTACTACTACTACTGTAGTATTTTGGTTTTCTCTTACAATTTCTTTACTGAATCTAGCCGATAGTTTTGAGCCTAATCTCATATTAACTTTGACGTATATTTCGTCCCCTGGTTTATAGTCACATATAGTCTTTTGGTTTTAGTTGTGATATTGTAAGTTGTCGTTTTCTTTTTGTTTCAGTCGGTGGTCAATGTTGTCCTGTCTAGTTTTTTCGTATTGTTCTGGATTAGTCATTACGTTTCTGCCGAAGAATACTTCCAATGGTCGATTCTTTGTTACTGAATGAATAGAATAGTTGATTCGTAAATAGCTTTATCTAAAACTTCCTGAAAATCTCTGTAAGTTTCTTCCCTTTAAGACATCTCATTAATTTTGAGAGCGTAGAATGAAATATTTTTATTTGTCCGTCGTGATAAGGTGAAGGCACTAATGGGTATTTCAATGCTGTGTATTAAATCTTCTGCTGAGCTCTCAGCGCTGTGCTGGGTCGAAACCACTGAATTTATTTGGTTGGGGGTTGCAATTCGAGATAACGCATCGCCGACAACGTTCTCGTTTCCTGGTTTGTACAAAATTTTATAATCATATTGCTCAAGAAGTGATTTCCTCCTTTTGATTCTGGCATTCCTATTCCAACTGCTAAGGGAATGTGTAAGTGGTTGATGGTCCGTAAATATTTTTACTTTGGCTTTACCGAAGAGGTAGTTTCTAAGAGCTTTCAATGCCCAAACTATGGCTAGCATTTCTTTCTGGTTTGTACCATAGTTTTCTTCTGCCTTTAAAAGCGTTCTAGTGAGGAAGTATATTGGTTGATTATCCTGAGATAGAACAGCACCAATAGCAAAATTCGAAGCGTCAGTAGTCAAGTGGAATTCTTTATTGAAATCCGGGTATCGAAGCACTATGTCGTTTGACACTAGACTACTTTTTAGCTTTTTAAAGGCTTCGAGCGCTTCTTCATTAAGATGGATTGGTTTTTGTGAAGACCTCTTTTAGACACTTGTCCGTCTTCCCCTCTTAAAAGAGGGTGGTAAAGTTCTAACTCCACTCCATTAATACTTGTGGTGAACCAACACCGCTCTGAAACTAAGAAATATAAATATTATTTAACACATAACCTTGTCTGGGGATCGAACTCGGGACTTAGCATAAATCGAATGACGTCTCAACGCAGTCAGCCACCGCACACGCGTGCGGGCAAACGCTAAAGAGGCTACTTATATGAGCAACATTGTTTGTCTCTTTCCTTCTTATGCACACGTTACGCACACTTTTGCATTCGTTTTTCTTCGTTGTTGTTTTTTCCGGACCACGTTGCGTGAGAGAGTCAGCAGCTGCATTCTCTCTCTCGCTCTTTTTTTTGTTATGTTTAGTCACAAAAATTACAATAATTATTTTATTAAAAATATATCATTATTTGAATAAATAATTCGTATAATTAATTATTTATATATATACTGAATTTTATAATAAATTCTGATTTTTCGCCACAACATTTGAGTTGCGAATATGAGCAGAATATCGGTCATGAATTTGCAGCGCCAACTCAGCTCTGAATTCACCCATGAGTTCAGCTATGAAAGGGAGAAATTGATCCCGATGGAACTGAAGGGAAGTAACAATAAAGTAGAGTAATAGACAGGTTCTAACTAAAATTGGACTCATTTATATTGTCGCACTGATGTTAAAGTGCTACTGCCCACCCTACCTAGATCCTGTAAGGCCATCTGAAAAAAATGATTTCTTGTAGATCAGGATCCCTTTAATAAGTCCTTGCTTGACTACCTTATATAGTTTCGGTGATGCATGGTTCCAAAAATAATAATAGCTTTAAGCTTGCTGTTCGGTCAAACTCTTGCCGTTTCTTAACTTAGTTGAATAATTCCAACTACTTTAATTTGTTAAATATTTCCACACTTTAAATCTTATATATTATTGAAAACTATTTGATCAACTCTCTTATTGTTAACTTCTTTTGCTATCATTTTACTTGCATTCTCACACACACACACATGTATATAAACCCACCACATTGTACTCACTCCTAAGCTTATTCATCTTTATCACAATACCAATAAATTAGTTCTGCCTTGACATTGAAAGCGAAGAGTTCATCATTAAGCACACGGAAGATCGGTTACTTGTTGGTCACATGCCAAATTATTTAGACAATTCTAACTAACTGCTACACGCCCCAGTCCTGAAGTTAAATGCTGATAAGGAAAAAGCTCCTTGTCCCAACATTTTGGCAACGTGGGGCAGGTGTATTAGTTTTGCTGTGAAATGTAAAAAATAATTAACATTTTTCATAAATAAAAGTTCATCGCAAAGCAACAACTACAAGCACTCGCTACGTCTCGCAGTTGCCTTGTGGAAAAAATGTGATCTCGCATAACTGTTCAATCCCGCTATTTTCGTCGTTTGCTTTATCGCTACTCTACGCATTGGAATAACTCTTGTCGCTTGCATGCCGCTAAACACATGGGTTTTAGGCATACGCATACACCCACATCGATACTCTTTTAGAACAGCAGCTTTACATTTCATTCTCGTTGGCTTCGTCGCTGCACTACGCACACAGGCATATCACGCTGCTTTTCTGGAATTGCATATCATCATTCGTTCTGGTTGGCTTGGGGCTGCATTACGCACACAGGCACTCTACTCGCTTTGGAATTTCATCTTTACATATCGTTCTCGTTGGCTTCGTCGCTGCACTACGCAGACAAGCATATCACGCTTTCTGGAACTGCTTCTCTACATTCGCTTTCGTTGGCTTGAAGCTGCGCTACGCACACAAGCAATCTGCTGTTCTGATATTACAGATTATCTATTGGTATCACTTGTTGTTGCTGCACTACGCCCTCAAACATAGTCGTCGATCGCCTACATTGGAATTGAACCGCTACTTTTACTCTCGTGTGCTTTGCCGCCCAATTCTTGGTCTGCCGGCTTACTCCCACACATACGCAAATTTCCCGTTGTCTTAGAATCGCTGCCAACTCTCTGCCTGAGTCGCATATCTCTGGCATAACTCGTACATCTACAGCGTGGTTGGCAACAAACATTCGTTCGCTTTTGGATTAAATGAAGTAATAAACATGTCGCTCGAGGAACTCAAATGCCAACGAAGTAATGTAAATAGGAATATATCTCGTATCAGATAACTGGTTGACCTTAAGGGCGAATCGGAATCTAAGCTCTCTGTTGATGAACTGCGCTGTCGTTTGGGCATATTGGAGTCATATTTCAAGAAGGCTCTAACTGTTTAAACTGACATTGAAAGTATTGACCCAAATGATAATACGTGGCTATTAAGTTGTCCATTAAAGAACTTATTGGAGGAGATTTGAACAGCACAGTTATTTCCCCGTTGCCTAGTCCAACACCAGCAGTCAACTTTAGGTCCTCCTCGTTACCCAAGCTGTCGCTGCCCTCATTTGATGGAAATTACGCCAACTATAGGAACTTCATCAACTCTTTCGAACAAATCATCGCACGTGAGTCTGGATTGTCAAGTATAGAGAAATTCAACTATTTGCTGACCTGCCTCAAAGGGCCTGCGTTAGAAACCATCAAGCCATTCCAAGTCACGAGTGAAAATAATCCAAAGGCTCTAGAAAGATTGAAAGAACGTTATGATAATCCTACTCTTATATTTCTAGAAGGTATTGCTGCTCTTTTCGCGCTACACCCAGTCGAGAAGTCAAACGGCCAGCAACTTCGCAGCCTGGTGGATAAGGCGTCTGTCATTTTTAGCTCGTTGGAATCTATTGGAAACGCAAATAGCATAGCTCAAGCCATGCTCATCTACATCGTTATTGAAAAGTGTGACCAACAGACACGATTCAAGTGGAATGAATCTCTGGATTACAAAACGCTGCCTACCTGGTCAACATGTACACATCTTTTGGAACGCCACTGTCAATTTCTTATTTCGTCTGGAACCTCGTCGCATCGTAAGCCTGACAACAGCAAGTCCAATTGTCGTATTCATCAACCAACCAACTCCTCGTTTGCCATTACTAATACCGCTTGTTCACTTTGTTCTAGTCCTGGCCATAAGATCACTAACTGCGCCCAATTTAAGACGATGAACACCAACCAACGCTACGATAACGAAAAGACTCGGACTTTGCATCAACTGCCTTGGCAACAATCATAAAGCGGCTCAATGTCCATCAACACATCGGTGCCGCAATTGTAATCGCGCTCATCATTCATCATTGCATCATGAGCATCCACCATCGTCGCAGCCCTCGAATACACAGATGTCATCATCATCACCAGTGTTTCAACCGACACAACCACTTTGGCAGCCTGCACCACAACCTCATTCATCTCAAGCTGCTACACACTCTCATATGGAAGTTGCAGCAGAGGATCAAATCCTTCTGGCAACAGCTATGGTATTGGTCAAGGATTCCTCAGGTGAATACAAACTTGGTAGAGCGTTGCTGGATTCTTGTTCGCAGGTTAATTTCATAACTGAAAACTTTGCTCAAAAACTTTGCCTTCACCGTGAAAGGCACCACATGGGAATTCGTAGCATTGGAGAATCCCTTACCAATCTTAAGTCTCGTACAACTACTTCGATAAAATCGCGCATTTCGGGGTATCAATTGACACTTCAATTTGGAATAACATCGCACATTGCTTATCAACCAGATACCGAGATCGACATAGCAAGTTGGAACATACCTGCCAATATATCATTGGCGGATGATTTCTTTTTCAAATCTCGTCGTATCGACATGCTTCTTGGAACCGAAGCATTCTTTAACGCTTTATCTATTGGACAAATTCGTATGGGACCGAATCTGCCCACTTTGCAAAAGACTTTATTTGGCTGGGTCGTTTCGGGCAGATATCGTCGTCAACATAATGAGCACTCAGCATTGTGCCTGGCCACTGTTGAGGAATCAATTGATAATCATTTGCAGCACTTATGGAAAATTGAATCGCTTGAACGCCCTATTAAAGAGCTTCACCCAAATCATCGCCTTTGTGAGGATCATTACATAGCCACAACTCGCAAAGACTCTACTGGCCGCGTTGTTGTTAAGTTGCCGTTTCGGGAAGATCCAAAGTCTCTTGGACATTCCGTTGACACAGCTCGAAACCGATTCCTCGCTATAGAAAAACGCCTTGCTCGATTGCCTGATATTCGCTCGCAGTATGTTTCGTTCATGCAAGAGTATGAAAATCACATGACTCTTGTACCGAAACCAAACTTAGAAAAACCCCATTTCTACATCCCACATCATTTTGTGCTCAAACCGAGCAGTATCTCAACATCTCTCAGAGTCGTTTTCGACGCTTCGTGTCGCACAACATCGCAACGGTCGCTGAACGATATACTTTTAGTTGGTCCTACTATCCAGGAAGAATTGTACATTCTTTTGCTGAATTTTCGCATGTATCGCTTTGCCATTACAGCTGACGTTACAAAAATGTACAGACAGGTACTTGTACATAAAGATGATCGAAAGTTCCAGTATATTCTTTGGCGAGCCTCTCCAGATGCAGATCTACAAACTTATGAACTCAACACAGTAACGTATGGGACCGCCTCGGCTCCCTACCTTGCAACACGTAGTTTGAATTATTTGGCTGACAACTGTAAGGACGAGCTGCCTATTGGAGCAGCAGCTGTCAAATCTTGCTTTTATGTCGATGATCTGCTGTGTGGATCAGACGATATCGACACTCTGCGTGCACTTAAAGCAGAAATCGTTGAAATCCTTAGTCGAGGTAAATTTCCGTTATGCAAATGGCATTCAAATTACCCTGACCTCATGGAGGATAAATCTCATAAAGAAATCAACATTTCCGAAAACCTTGTGAGCAGTACACTTGGAGTAACTTGGCATCAACAAGATGATACATTCAGCTTTTCTTTCTCACCTAAGGAAATCTACTCCACTGTTACAAAGCGTACAATTCTGTCCACTGCGTCATCACTATTCGATCCGATAGGTTTGCTGTCCCCACTCGTCATTGTCTCCAAGATAATAATGCAGGAATTATGGCTCCTGAAACTCGATTGGGACGAGTCGGTTCCCCAAAATCTGACTGATGCATGGAACAACTGTCTGGTGTCTCTTAACTCACTTTCGGGACTAACTGTGCCTCGTTTTTGTCTGCAGTCGAACACCTGCAACATTCAAATACACGCATTCTGCGACGCATCGATTCGGGCCTACGGCTGTTGTTTTTATATCCGTACTGAGGACTCACATGGACATATTAAGGTCCATCTATTTACATCAAAATCGAGAGTAGCACCTGTGAAGAAACAGTCACTCCCAAAACTTGAACTTTGCGGCGCACATTTGCTGGCTCGACTCTACGACAAAATCAAGAAAATATTCGCAAATAGAAACATCATGTCCTATTTTTGGTGTGATTCTCAACTCGTTTTGTATTGGCTTCAACAGCATTCAGTCACCTTGTCTACCTTTGTGGGAAACAGAGTATCTGACATTCAGGAATTGACTTGTGATGGCCATTGGAACCACGTGCCAACACAACTTAACCCAGCTGATCTTCTATCTCGAGGCTGTAGCGTTGAGGATCTGATGTCGACTTGGCTGTGGTAAACACTGAAAAACGTAAAAGTCTATTTACTGCCATAAAAGAGAACAACCTAATACTCGATATCAGCGACAAGATTAGCTCGTATGCTAGCACACTTCGCATCATCGCTTGGATAATCCGATTTATCAACAAATGTACAAAACTACCAACATCGACGACTGCTTCGCCAGAACCTGAAGAACTTCGTTTCGCATCTAATTTCATAATCTGGAATGCTCAACAAACACACTTCTCAGAAGAGATTCGCTTGCTCCAGAAAAACAAACCTCTAAAAACTAACTTGAAATTTCTTACTCCATTTTTAGATCGGTCGACTAGCTTTGAACTTGTCAAGGTTGGTGGACGACTGGAATATGCTGAGTTACCAGACAGTCAGAAGCATCCCTTGCTGCTGCCCAGCAACTCTCAATTTGTTTGGAAATATGTTCGTCATCTACATCTTCGAAATCACCATGTTGGCCCAAAGGCGTTAGTGGCTCTTATTCGATTGGAGTATTGGATCGTCAATGCTAGAGATTTGGCTCGTCGCATCGTCCGATCCTGTATTCATTGCGTCCGCTACAGGCCAAAACTATAACAGCAATTAATGGGTCCTTTGCCAACCACTCGACTTTCACCGGCTCGGCCATTTGAACGCTGTGGTATCGATTTTTGTGGACCGATCAACACTTATATGCGGATTCGTGGAAAGGGTCCTACCAAATCATATATACCATGTTCGTCTGCCTCCTAACCAAAGCTGTTCACATCGAAATTGTCGCTGATTTGTCAACAAAGGCATTTTTAAATGCATTGAAGCGCATGGGAGGTCGTCGCAAATTGCCAGCTGACATATTTTGTGATAATGCCACAAATTTTGTTGGGGCATCGAACCAGCTGCGTGAACTAAAAGAGTTTATGTTTAAAAAGGAGAACCAGCAAGAAATCTACAAGTTTTGTTCATCTGAATTCATTAATTTTCATTTTATCCCACCCAGGGCACCTCATTTTGGCGGTCTCTGGGAGGCTGCGGTGAAGAGCGCAAAGGGTCTTCTAAATCGCACCTTGGCAAACACTAAATTTACCCTTGAAGAACTGAACACCGTTGCTGTTGAGATTGAGTCCATCCTCAACTCTCGCCCTCTATCACCACTTTCATCAGACCCAAATGATTTCGGCGCACTAACTGCTGGACATCTTTTGGTTGGTGATTCTCTCCGTTCATTACCTGAGAGGTCACTAGAACCCAAGAACTTTTCAAATTTGGATCGATACGACATGATTACCGCCGTCAAACAAAGATTTTGGAAGCAATGGTCTGCTGACTATTTCAATGAGCTGCGTACTCGTACCAAATGGAATTCGCCGTCACCAAACTTGTCCGAAGGAACGTTGGTCATCATTCACGAAGACAATGTACCTCCGCTTCGCTGGAAACTTGGTCGAGTTCAATCAACAGTCCTTGGCAAGGATGGTCACGTTCGTGTTGTGCATCTCCGCACCTCAACTGGAATGCTTATTCGTCCCATACATAAGCTAGCTGTTCTTCCTGTAGTTTGGCATTCTCACACACACACATGTATATAAACCCACCACATTGTACTCACTCCTAAGCTTATTCATCTTTATCACAATACCAATAAATTAGTTCTGCCTTGACATTGAAAGCGAAGAGTTCATCATTAAGCACACGGAAGATCGGTTACTTGTTGGTCACATGCCAAATTATTTAGACAATTCTAACTAACTGCTACACGCCCCAGTCCTGAAGTTAAATGCTGATAAGGAAAAAGCTCCTTGTCCCAACGCTTGCATTACAAATATTATACACAATTTATTATAGAAGTTTATCATATATGAGTTCAATATATGAGTTACTAAATGTATATAATCTATAATAATAAAATAAGATAAATATATAGAATATGATCGGGCATATAGATATTTAATAAACAAAAAAAAAATATTATTGTTTAAATGCCATAAGAAATTAAATAGAAAATTTAAATGCAAAAAAAATAAAGGCAATGTGAAAATCAAATATTTTGTAGGCATGTGTAGGCGCAGTTGGTTTGTAATCATATTTTCGCTGCATGCCAATAAAATGTTTTCTTTAAGTTCAAGGCCAACGATTGTTTGCGTAAAAGAGAAGCTTTCACTTGATCAGCATATGCAGTAAAGCTTAATAGCGGTAGCTGTTCATTCGGCAGAAGGCCAAACATGCAAAATAAAAGCTTTTGCTAACCATGACTGACTTTAATGATTGACTTTAACTATATTAATATATGTTTTTATCACTTACAGCATCATCCCACGCAGAAAGATCTTTCGGTGTATGAGGGTGTTAATTGTTGGTTTAAAGCTGTGAAAGAAAGCTTTTCTTTGGGCAACAACAAAGCTCTTGCATATTACACCATGCTATGGCCAAGAAAATAAATTAAATATATAGAAATAATTGATTGTTTCTTTAACACAAAATCCTTTTCTGCATTTTTGATTTAGAATTTACGTTAATAATAGCATTTGTTTAATTTGCAAGGTATATGAATCAGTCAAATGAATATGAATATACACAAATTGATTTTAAACACTATTTAATGTCGATAATGGTCACTATGGCCATATGGCAACTACAACAACACTAACTCAGATTGCTGTTGAGGTTATGTTCGCCGGCTTTGACGAATATTTTGCTTAAACTGTAATATATATTGTAAAGAACCTGCAAGGGCAGGGTGAGGTGACTCAGTCTGTACAGGATTCCTGACAAGAAAAATTAATGGTTTGGGACCTTTGGGTTCTGATGTTTGGCTATCGGGGGAAAGGACGGTACTACCGTCGATTGATCACTTTGGATAAGCTGGAAAAATGCACTATCTAACCTAACATCAAGGAACGGTACAACCGTTGCTGATACGCAGGTGGGACGGGGAACGAACGGTACTACCGTTAGTCGGATATGCCGTGGCTCGGGGCTACGAAACCTACACTCGCTGTGGGTTGTAGAAACGGTACTACCGTTTCATACTACCAATCTGATTGCACTCAGCCAACGGTTTTTAACACGTGGCTGGCTTGCTCTGAACTAAAACTTCGGTTCCACAAACGGTACTACCGTTTATTTGGCTATTACTGTGTACACTCTGACTAGGGGGCGGTGAGTTGGGTTAAACAACGGTACTACCGTTGATTGGGTTGGTCAGGCGGGGCCAAAGACGGTACTACCGTATTTGGGTTCGATCCGAGTGTATAATTGTATTTAACCTTTTGTACAAAAAAGGTACTACCTCAATCGTACAACCTGCCACTACAATTTCACAAACGTGGGACAAGCTAGGAATAACTAAACGTAGAGAACGGTACAACCATTCCCAACGTTCAATCAGCCGCTAGTAACTAGTTAGTATTAAGTATAGATCTTCACAGTTAACTTGTTATTTCACAGTATTTATTCATATTACTATATATATATTACATTGGTCCCTATGCTGCACCAAGCTATGGTTAGTTCTAAAAGAAAGGTGGGAGAAAAATGAGGTTTTACTTGCGTTTTCGCGTGGCTATTAACTTTGCCTGGAATGTGGTACAGTTGACTCCGTTTGATCTTTGTCTTGTTGATTTCTGCGTCACTGGTTCTTGCGGGAGCCACGTCTATCCTCGGCGGTCGTCAAAACTCAACTTCCTAAGCTACGCGCTGTCAGCCCACCTCTCAACTCCGTTTCAGTCCATTGTGTCCCTCTGCTCTAGCTCTGGCGCCCACATCGCGCCACTACGACTTACAGTTCGCCGCTAACGATTGGTCGGCAGCCTTGTAACGGGATAAAGCTGTGCTGCCACAGTGTTTACTGTTGTTGTCTGGCACGCGCCTTCTGACGGCGCTGCCAAATTCTAACGATCGTTGGTCGCGCTGCTGCTCTACTTTGTTGTTGTTGTGTGCATTTGTCGGCGTCGACGCAGGCTAGAATCTGCACACACTTATATTGCCTGTGCATTGGGGGTTGTTAGTGGTGGTCAGCTTTGCGTAGCGTGTTTCTCTCGTGTTAGAGATGAGCCGACTTTTATGCTGTACTTTTTTCGTGCTAGAGGTGGGGTAGGGAAACAGCTATCGTGGGCTAAATTAAATTTATTATGGCCTTTTTACTTCATTATAAACATTTATGATTAATATTTTATTAACTTAACTTAATACTATAAAAATGTGACACTCGTCACACCCCCCATCTCTATTAATTTTCAACGAATTGAAATAATGATTCGGCCCCCCCCTTTTTAATCATTTTTATTAACCCTCCCCCTTTATAAATTTTCATCTTTTTCTGGGTTTTCCGTGTGTTTAATTTTTTCCCTTCTCTTTTTTTCATTTTTTTTGTTTTTCGTTGTGTATCGCAATGTTGAACTAATCGGCCCCCCTTTCTTATATATATCTCCTCCCCTTCTCCTTCCTTTTTAGTTTTTTTTTTGTTTTTCCTTTATATACCCCTTTTTCCTTTTTTTTAGCCTTTATTTACTTTTTTTTTTTTTTTTTTTTGTATGTCGTTGTTCCCCAACTTAGTAGTCTCTCCATTATAGACTCTCATTTCCAGCTTAATAGCTCCTCCATGTCTTCTGTACGTTAATTTTTTTGGAAAAAGATCCGAAAGATCGTTCCCAGCTTCCGACACGTTTGGGCTGTTTGCCTGGGGAAGATGGCCTGATGGATTCTCGAAGGTGTCATTGTCAACTAGCAGGGGGCTCACCGGGGCGATGCTGTTAACTGATAAACGTTTCAAAACGGCTGTAGGCGGTTGCTCGTTTGATTGGCTGGGACTGGCTGCAGCTGGTTGCTCTCTCTCGACTATAAGTGATAACGTGGTAGCGTGTGGTACCGTAAAGCCACAGTTTTTAGAGGTTTTGAATCCTTGAACACCGCATCCGGGGGTAAAGGTGTGTCGTCTTCGCAATGGAACCCTGATTGAACTGCACTCGCTGCTGTCAGATGAGGAGTCTGAAGGCGAATATTCACTGCCGCTGTCGTCATCGCTATAAGAATCAATCGAGATCTATGTCCTGCTCTCGAGGTCTTTTCCAGGTGTCTAGCGTGGAGACGATTACCATCCTGTACCGACCCTGGTATGGTTCCAACTCCTCTTCAGCTGAATCACTTCCACTGACCGATGTGGATGATATAGGAGACGTGGGGTCCTGGTCTTCGTCCATTGTGGGTGTCGGAGATTTTTCGCCATGGATCCACCTGTCTTCAGCCGAGGGCATTGGAGGAGTAGGGGTTATGATTTCTTGGTATCTCACCACCGTGGTCGTTACTTGAGCTGGCGTGAATATTATCGAACTGTCGGCGGCCCGTGGTTTAAGAGAGTTCGTTGTGGTCTCTTCATCGTTGTTCGATTTCTCGAATTGTCGTGTATCAAAGTTCTTAGCTGGCTGGCCCATGCTCTGGTGTGGCGTTGTCCTAGGCGGTGTTATGGAATGGTCATTGGGTGGTTCTCTGGGGTCAAGTTCCTCTTCGTCGTCACTAACGACGATTCTTCCGAAGACGAGTGGGGGCGCCCTTTGTTCTTTTGCACGACGATGTGACGATTCGGTCGATTCAATTGTTATCACCTCCAGGGAGGGTTCTCGTCGTGGCCTGGTCACAACCTCTGGGCGGTAGTCATCCTCCGGATGGTAAAATAGGTCCACTGTAGTGGTCACTACCTGTCGCAGACGGCTGACTCCGGGCCCATAGCCATAGTAATAACGAATTCGTCTGGTGCATACTCGTCGGATTCTTGGTGGCGGACTGCGATTGGTGTAGACTCCGCGTCCTTTCCTGGGGTCCCGTGATCCCATGCTCCCGCTGTCGATTGAAAGAGCCTAGTGAACGGAGGTAAGCTAATGGAAAGGGTGCCCTACCTAGAAAAAACCTACTTAGTGCAGCTAAGTGCAGCTTACAAAGTGGGGTTAATAAAGACTTATTCTATAGTTACTTGAACTTTGTCGATGTCGTCTTGGTTACTTGGCAAAGCTGTCGTCGTCGTCTTGGTTGGGCTCGGGGTCTTCCTCGTTGCTCTGATGAAACTCTCGTAGGTCGGTGATGTTTACTGTTTCCTTTTTGCGCTCTCCTGGGCGTTGAACTCGTGCGATGTTACTGGATGCGAAACTCACCACCTTGTATGGTCCGTCGAACTTTGGCGCCAATTTCGCTGCGAAACCATCTGCCGCTTTGGAAAGGTGGTGCTGAGGTATGAGCACCAGAGATCCAAGATTAGGTCGCCATTCGAGCCGTCGAAGGTCATAATGTTTCCTCTGCTCCTCTGTGGCGTTTTTAGCATTGTTGTTGGCCCACTGGAAAAATTCCTTAAGTTTTCCGGACTTCTCAGTTGCCATGGCTGGCTGATGGCCTAGTCCTGGAGTCACACTCTCGTAGAAGGCACCGGGCAGTCGGGGCTCTCGTCCTTGAACAAGGAACGCTGGGCTGAACCCTGTTGTGTCCGAGATGCTGGTGTTTAAGGCCAGAGACAGTTCTGGAAGTAGCTCGTCCCAAGTGTTTTGCTGACCTTCCAGAAACTGTGCTATCATGGTTTTGATAGTGCGGTTCGCCCGTTCAGTGGGGTTTTGATGTGGACTGTGTTGCAAAGTGACGCCGGCTTCTTGCAAGAATCGTCTGAAAGCTCTGCTGGTAAATTGTGACCCGTTGTCACACACGAAAGTCCTTGGAACACCAAAACGCACCAGGATACGTTCTCGGAAGGCCTTTTCAAGTTGTGCCGTGGTGGCTTTCTTCAGAGCTATAAACTCCACCCACTTAGAAAAGGCATCGAAAAACACTAGCAACATGGTGTTGCCATGCTTAGATCTGGGAAGTGGTCCCATGAAATTTGCGCATATGACTGAGAAGGGCTCCTCGACCTGCCGAGTCAGCATTTTTCCGGCCGGCTTCATTTGGTTTATCTTAAACCTCTGGCAAGGTTCGCATTTCTGAACGTATTGGCGAACATCCCGGAAAAGCCCAGGCCAGTAATAGCGCTGCATTACCCGTTTGGTTGTTTTTCTTATTTCAAGGTGTTCGGCGGTGGGGCAGTCGTCACACTCGTTCAGTACGCGTAGACGATGGTCTGATGGAACACATAGCTTCCAAGGTATATATTCTCCATCCTCTGGTCTTAGACCCATGTGACGGTAGAGTTGGCCGTTTTCGCATAGATAATCTGGATGTTCCTTCGGCGAGCTCTCGATCTGATCCTTTAAACGATGATACCAACTGCATGTGGCTGGTTCTTCCTGTGCTCTCTGTAACGTATCGGCTGGCTGGCGGGACAAGGCATCGGCTTCCTTATTGAGCTTACCTTACAATCAAACTGAAATTGTTGCAGCTCCATAGAGTTTATCGATTTGAGCGCCATGTGGTCGGTTACAACGTCAAAGTGGAAACCCTCCAAGTAGCAAAGCAGTTTTCGTATCCCCCAGATGATGGCCAGACATTCCTTTTCTGTTGCGGAATAGTTTTGTTCCGCTCCAGCTAGGCGTCGGCTTACGTAAGCTATAACGCGTTCTTTCCCGTCGATCTGTTGTGTGAGAACTCCGCCAAGTCCTATATCGGTCGCATCCGTCTGGAGTACGAACTTTTCTTTGAAATCAGGACAGGCCAGCACGGGAGAGGACGTGAGTAGGTCCTTAAGCCTATCGAAGGCTGCCTGTTGCTCCGTGCCCCATATCCATTTCTGGGTCTTTTTGAGAAGAAGAGTCATTGGGCCTACCACCGAGGAAAAGTTCGGCACGAACCGTCTGTACCAAGACGCCAAGCCCAAACATTGCCTAAGCTCCTTCAGGGTTGTTGGTGGTTTCAATTCGCGAACTGCGCTGACTTTTTCCGGATCGGTGTGTATACTGAACTCGCTAATGACGTGGCCCAGGTAAGCAATTTGACGTTTAAAGAAGGAGCACTTTTCTTGGTTGATCCGCAGGTTAGCCATCTGTAGGCGTCTAAATATTTCCTTTAAGTTCGTCATGTGCTCTTCTACCGTGGCGCCAATCACGATAATGTCGTCCAGATAAGCGAATGCGAATGGTTCTAGGTCTGGACCAATAACACTATCTAGAGCGCGTTGAAAAGTGGCCGGTGCTGAGTGAAGGCCAAAGCGCATCAATTTTCAGTGGTACAGACCGTGTCCTGGGACAGTGAACGCTGTGCATTCTCGACTACCCACCGCTACTGGAATCTGCCAGTATCAGTTTTTAAGATCAAGCGTAGAAATGTAAAGAGCGTGACGTAGCCTTTCCAGGATATGGTTGATTCGTGGTAGTGGGTAGGCGTCGGGAATAGACTTAGCATTGAGTTGCCGATAGTCCACGCACATGCGCCACTTACCCGTTTTCTTTCGCACAAGGACAATCGGTGCGCTGTGGGGACTTTTTGATGGTTCGATACAACCCTGCTGGATTAGCTCATCTACCTGCTGGCTTATGATTTCCTGCATGGCTGGATTCTTCGGATAGTATCGTTGCTTGATGGGTTTGTTGTCCCGCATGGTGATTACATGTTCGGCGATCGTTGAAACCCCTGCCAATGTCTCAAACGTACGTAGCTCCTCTTCCAGGAACGACTTCTTCTGGGAGTCTAGCTGTTCCTTAGGGCGAAGATCGTTGCTTGTGTTGTCTTCTTGTCGTTTGGCGCGGAAACAAGGGTTGTGGGTTTCCTTACATTTCCGGCCCTGTTGTTGACTTAGAGCGTTGCTAGCTAACGGTTGTCGGTGTCGTCTTCTCCGGTTCCTCTTTCGCATGTGTGTAGTTTCTGGCGTGTCTTCGATGGGATGGCTTTCCTGAGAAGTCCTACTTGTGCTGGTGCACGTTCGATCAGTGGATGCTTCTAGTGGTTCATTTACAATGTTCGTGGGATTTCTTGGCTTTTTTGGGGGACTCTGGGAATCGTCTGGTGATTTCCGGCGTGAACTGCGATCTTCTGTGTTGACTACGGTGACAGATTTACTGGGATGCTGGCTAGTTTCGGTGTGATCTTCCTTGTTGACTGCGGTGACAATTTTCGGAGTGGGTGGGCTGATAGGTCCAAGAGGCGTTGTATGTACGCTGGGCCCAGATGTCACCCCGTTGGCAGAAGTTCTCGAGAATAGTTCCAATTGTACGCGCGCTGTACCACATTGTAGGACAATCCGGCTCTCGAGCTCTCGGCTCAGAGAAAATCCATCCCCAAGATGAAGTCATCGATCACTGTGGGTAACACTAAGATCGTGAGCCGTGCCCGCTGCTGATCTAGCTGAACCTCTGCCATAATCGCTTTCTCCACTAATTTACGGATGCCGTCCGCCAAACATATACGCGTGCATACTTCCCGTACACTATGACTACCCTCGAATCGTTTTACTACAGACTCACACATGAAACTTCTTGATGCTCCAGTGTCTATTGTCGCCAACATCACCTGGCCCTCGATAGTGACTAAGGCGGTGATGAGGGCTTTCTCTTGGCTTAGTGGTTTTACTGCTCTCGGGGGTTCCTCGCTGTTGTCCCTGCCTGATCCCTCGGCAAGGGGGGACGTTCCCCGTTTCCCGCATCTCGATTCATACAGCACTCGATGGTACGAACTCCTTGACGTCCGCAGGTCCAACAAAACAGCACTCGTTCATTCCGGCACTGCCGAATAAAGTGGCAGCTCTGACCACACCTCCGGGACGAAGTTCGTAAATCATGCGGAAAGTCGGTTTCTTGTCTGACCATTCCATTGGTGGTGACCTGGGCGTCTGGGGTAGGATGGGCTGCGTGCTTTGGACTGGGATTCGGGAAATGAGTCTCTCGTGGGGCCCAAGCCGGTCCGGGACGTGATCCTGGGGACTCTGGTGTATGCCTTGGCTGTCGTTGCGGGGGGTAATCTGGAACTATGTGACGTCGATGATAGCGCTCTCGAACAACCTCGTAGTGGGTAGCCATTCGTGTAAGCCGGGGTAGTGATTCGAACTCATGTCGTCGAATGTACAATTGGTAATCGGGCAGCAGGTTTTCATAGAGGCGCTCTGTTTCCTGGATATCAGAATACTTTGCCCTCTTCATCAGGATTTGAAGATCGAGCATAAAATCCTTGAAAGGCTCGTTTTCTCTTTGATAGCGTGTCCGAATCTCGTCCTCAAGACCATGATAATATCGGGGCGGCAGGAAAAGTTTCAGAAATTCGTGTTTGAACTTTTCCCAAACCCACTCTTGGGAACGGACTGTACGGAGCCATTTTTCCGCGCGCCCCGTCAAGAGTTCAGGAGCGACTAACGGGATTTAGTCCAAATTGAGCGGATATGCGAAGGCTCGTTCTTCTATTAGCTCTATGAAACGGAGCGGATCTGATAAGCCATCGAATCGGATGCCCCATCGTCGTACCTTTTCCGCCACCATGCCGGGTGGGCTTTCGCTATGCTCTGGGAATCTTTGGTATGGTCTCGTGATCATCTCTCGGCCAATGTTGGGTTGAGGGTTACGATCGATAGGCCGGAAAACTGCTGAGGGCTGGGGCTCGAACTCGTTGTAGTCTTCTCTAGGCGGCTGTATGATTTTCCGTAGATCCGTTGGTGAGGAAACTAATAATGTCGGGGTGAACCCATTTTCTTCGGGGCGGGGTTGAGGTTTCTGCTCCGAATGGAAATCTGGATCTGACGGTCGCCATGATGGGTGTAAGCCCTCGCACTCATGTTTCTCCTGCGCCACGAATGGAAGTTTAGACGTGGTTATGGCCAAAGGATTGGTGTTCGTGCTGTGGTCAGCTTGCGTTGACGGTGATTTGCCGGGCTCGTCTGTACGGGTAGTCTTCTGAGTCCCCTCCGGGGTGGGGGAAACTCCGTAGGTGCTAGCGCAGCCTTCCAGGTACTTGCGTATTTCATCGGAAAATTCTCCCCTCGTGACAAAGGAGGACAGACGGCTCCTCATTTCTTCTACTGTGCCGCCTTTTCCCAGACCGCACTTTGCAAGCATTTCCTCTAGTGTTGTTGCGTGTTCATGTTTTATTGCGTGGCCACACTCTCTCTAGTTACCTCCGACCGACGCTTTAGAACTATAGCTTGGCTTGTCTTACGAATGCTCTGCCTTTGCTTAGGCAATGCTCTGAATGCGACTTTGTTTCTATGACTTTGACTCTGTGTGACTTTGATTCTTTGACTGTGATTCTATTACTAGGGCTCTGTGTATTTTTCTATGAAATCAGAAAAGGTCCCTGCTCGGGCGCCACTTGTACAGAACCTACAAGGCCAGGGTGAGGAGACTCAGTCTGTCCAGGATTCCTGACAAGAAATTTATTGATTTGGGAGCTTTGGGTTCTGATGTTTGGCTATCGGGGCAAGGACGGTACAATCGTCGATTGATCACTTTGGATAAGCCGGAAAAAGCACTATCTAACCTGGCATCAAGGAACGGTACAACCGTTGCTGATACGCAGGTGGGACGGGGAACGAACGGTACTACCGTTAGTCGGATATGCCGTGGCTCGGGAGCTACGAAACCTACACAACCTGTTGGTTGTAGAAACGGTAGGTGAGGTGGGTTAAACAACGGTACTACCGTTGATTGGGTTGGTCAGGCGGGGCCAAAGACGGTACTACCGTATTTGGTTCGATCCGAGTGTATAATTGTATTTAACCTTTTGTACAAAACGGTACTACCGCAATCGTACAACCTGCCACTACAATTTCACAAACGTGGGACAAGCTAGGGGAATAATAACTAAACGTAGAGAACGGTACAACCATTCCCAACGTTCAATCAGCCGCTAGTAACTAGTTAGTATTAAGTATAGATCTTCACAGTTAACTTGTTATTTCACAGTATTTATTCATATTACTATATATATATTACATTGGTCCCTTGGTTACATTGCACCAAGCTATGGTTAGTTCTAAAAGAAAGGTGGGAGAAAAATGAGGTTTTACTTGCGTTTTCGCGTGGCTATTAACTTTGCCTGGAATGTGGTACAGTTGACTCCGTTTGATCTCTGTCTTGTTGATTTCTGCGTCACTGGTTCTGCGGGAGCCACGTCTATCCTCGGCGGTCGTCAAAACTCAACTTCCTAAGCTACGCGCTGTCAGCCCACCTCTCAACTCCGTTTCTGTCCATTGTGTCCCTCTGCTCTAGCCTGGCGCCACACATCGCGCCACTACGAGTTACAGTTCGCCGCTAACGATTGGTCGGCAGCCTTGTAACGGGATAAAGCTGTGCTGCCACAGTGTTTACTGTTGTTGTCTGGCACGCGCCTTCTGACGGCGCTGCCGAATTCTAACGATCGTTGGTCGCGCTGCTGCTCTGCTTTGTTGTTGTTGTTGTGTGCATTTGTCGGCGTCGACGCAGGCTAGAATCTGCACACACTTATATTGCCTGTGTATTGGGGGTTGTTAGTGGTGGTCAGCTTTGCGTAGCGTGTTTCTCTCGTGTTAGAGATGAGCCGACTTTTATGCTTTACTTTTTCGTGCTAGAGGTGGGTAGGGAAACAGCTATCGTGGGCTAAATTAAATTTATTATGGCACTTCGTGTGCTTCCTGTTCACTCCTTGTGATTAATATTTTATTATACACTAACTTAATACTATAAAAATGTGACATCGTCACAATATCTTGTTTGAAATCAGCTTTAGTTAAATATCTTCAATAAAGGAAACACATCCATGTTTCTTTGTTCGTCTTTATTGATTGATGTCTCTTTGTTAATTGAATTTACAGAATTCATATAGTCTTCTTAGCCTATGCTGCCAGTAAACGTCGGCAAAAACGTTAATGCATTATGTATTACTTATATGCTCAGCGCTGATAGCAGCTAGAGCCCGAGATAGAATTTTATATACCTACATAAAGAATGGACGGTCGCGCACTTCTAGTGCCCATTGCATACTTCTGCGATCATCTTACTTTTGCACTTGAATTATGCTTGGGACTTTGGTTTACGTAATCATTGCAGCCAAGTGCTACAACGTGATTGATATTAAGAGATTGAGGAAAAATTAAAAATCAAAATAATTTTATTTTCTGATTTTATATAAAAAGGAGTGATCGGTTCGGTCCCTGGTTTGAATAACTGACTTAAAATAGGAAACGACAGCAATCGTGTAGTGTGACCAATGCGCTGGTAATTGAAAAATACCACCAAATTTAAACGACAACATATATGCGAAAGGGGCCACACTTACTACGCAGGTCCGGACAGGGCTTAAGAACCCAACCGAAATCTGTTTTGTGTGTGCACTTGTAGAAATAGCAAAGTAGAGCGAAAAGCATTGGCATAGATGCATTGTGTGACATGAAGGCAGATTGGTTGCATTATGTTTAAATATTGATAATTTCAGTAAATTTTTTTAAATTTTTTTTTTTGCTGATGTCGAGTTAAATAAATTTAAAAAAATGTTTGTTGTAGCTGTTGTATATATTATTGAATTGCCTGCTCTTCTGTTACAAAAAAAAATATATAAAAATATAATATTTTATCAAAATAGGTTTTTGCATATTTGCAAAAATAAAGACAAAAAAGATGTGTGCACACTTAGTGGTTTTGATTTATATTTTGAAAGTAAATACTCTAATGTAACATACAACGTTTTTGTTTGCCATAGTGTGCGAGAGATGGACTCGTAGCATCTAGCGGAGCACGCGCTGGTTCCGGCTCAAATGTCTTCGGTAAAGGGATGGGTTCAAGAAATTTTTTTACCACAGGCTACATACTCGCTTACTCTACTCATAATTAAATTAATTACACGTGCTGGTTTGACAAAAAAAAAAAGGACAAAAAGGGACTCAATAAAATTCGGATGATATAAACTCGGACAGTAAACAGAAAGACAAAGGAAGTATTTAAAATAAAGGACGTTACACGTATAAACAGACATGGGTGTGCTGTTGTTGTTGCACAGGCTAATGTGGCTTGTGAAGCTGCGCTGATGTTGTTGCGACAGCTGATTTGCCCACCCTACCTGATCACCCTGCCGCAAGACCCAAATTTATTTATTTGTTTATTTGTTGAAAAAAAGTCGACAAATGGTGGCTGTTAACCAAAAAAAAAGAAAACTGAATACGTTATAAAAGGCTTAATGAACTAAGAAAGCCTAACAAGGAAAATCTAACAAAATTACAAATCGACTAGTAACGACTCCGACACGGTGGGGGAATTTTATTTGCCCGTCCGGCCAGCACAGCCAATTGAAGCCAGAGACGTTACTAGACCTAACACAAATTTAAATAGTATAGAAGTCGAAAAAAGAGAATAGTGAGGAAAAAGAAAAAGAGGAGGCTTAAAAATATGTTTACAAAATCATAAACACAAACAATAAATAAACAATATTATAGAATGAACAAAAAATATAAAAAAAAACAATAATGAAAATAAAATTTAAAATTAAAAAATTAAAAAAAAGGAAAAAATTAAATTAAATTAAATATAATAAAAATAAAATAAATATAAGCTTAAATAAAGATGAATTAAATCATCCGAAAATCTCTGACCCGGTTGGAATATTTATTAGCCGGTCCGGCCGTTAGGCCCCTGCTCCTGCTGGATGTGGTCAGAGACTTTGCCGGAGATGTCAAAAAGAGATAACTTTATGGAAAAAGAGAGAGTTCTGTTGAGAGCAGGTGATAAACATCATTATAATTTTGACATAAAACCCGAAAACGGTTGTGCTGTGCGTAGTCGGTTTGTGCATCTAGGCAAGATTAAAAGGCAAATAATTTCAAGTTGGTCTAGAGGGAACAGAGAAGTTAAGGCGACCTAAGAGTTCAGAAGAGTCTACATCACCGATAATTAACGTATGAAGAAAAGAAACGCCTAGGACAGTTCTACGGTTAGCCAACGATGGAAGGTCAATAAGCAAAAGCCTACTAGAATACGATGGCAACCGAAGGTTGGGATCCCAAGTTTAGCTGCGTAGGGCAAAAAGCAAGAATTGCTTTTGGACAGACTCAATACGATCCATATGCTTTTTATACTGCGGACACCAGACGGATGAGCAGTATTCAAGCACCGGGCGAACTAAAGATGTGAAAAGAACTTTTGTTGTATAGGGATCATTAAAATCCTTCGACCAACGCTTAATGAATCCAAGTACACCATTCGCCTTATTAACTATACAGGATATATGACCATTAAAGCTTAATTTGCAATCAAAAATAACTCCAAGACCAACGACAGTTGATATTCGTTGCAAGGGTTCATTGCCAATCGAATAGGAAACTAGCGAAGGTTTGCAACGATGAAAAGACATAAACATACATTTTGCGCAATTAAGAAATAAATGATTAACCAAGCACCAAAAATGAAGCGAGTTTAAATCATCTTGCAACCTAATAGAATGCATCAGGTCGTTGTAAGATAAAATGAGTTTAACGTCATTGGCATACATAAGTATCCGAGAATGAGATATAGTCGAGGGGAGATCATTAATAAAAAGAGTGAAAAACAAAGGGCCGAGGTGGCTTCCTTGAGGTACACAGGATGTTACGTAGACAGGTTTTGAAATATTAGATCTGAGCAGAACTTTTTGAGTTCTATCTTTTAAATATGAAGAGATCCAAAAAAGAAAAGGGAAGGGAAATCCAATACGATCAAGCTTAAGGAGGAGGAGATCATGGTTCACGGAGTCAAAAGCCTTACTGAAGTCAGTGTAGATGACATCAGTTTGGCATTTCATAAGGAATCCATCGTTAACTAATGATGAATTCAAGCACAATTGGTCCATGCTGGAAAGGTGACAAAACCGATTTGCAGTAATGCTGCAATGTAGAGGTTATAATTTCTTCAAACAACTTAGGAATAGCAGATAATTTGGCGATACCTCTATAATTGGAGATATCTGATTTTCCACCCTTTTGTGAAGAGGAATAATGAAGGATTCTTTCCAAAGATTTGGAAAAATAGTAGAGTCAAGCGATATATTAAAAAGCTTTAGTAAAGGTTTGCATATGGAACTACAACACTCTCTGAGTACACAACTAGGGATGTTGTCAGGTCCTGGAGAGTATGAAGACTTTAGAGATTTCAAATATGAAAGTAGAGAAGATTCAGTAATTATGGGAGCATTAAAAGAGTTTGAAGAAGAAATGTCATAAGGATAAGATTTGTTATTAAAAGGGACAGAGGAGTAAGTCGATTGAAAAAAGTCAGCGAATAAGTCCACGGCAGCGGAATCGTTGCTAGCCTTTTGGTTATGTAAAAAGAATGAAGACGGTAAAGTCGAAGTTTTACGATTAGAGTTAACAAATTTGTAAAATTGTTTAGGGTCTTGTGCGAATTGAATTTTACAGCGAGCAAGATAATTATTATAGCATTGAGAATTAAAAAGGGTAAAGTTTGACTTGGCTATCGAGTATTTAGAAAAGTCAAGATTAGAACC
Source organism: Lordiphosa mommai (assembly GCA_018904225.1). Taxonomy (NCBI): domain Eukaryota; kingdom Metazoa; phylum Arthropoda; class Insecta; order Diptera; family Drosophilidae; genus Lordiphosa; species Lordiphosa mommai. The sequence goes on from JAEIFT010000613.1 coordinate 68,074, forward strand.
AGTTTTTTTTATACTTTTTAAAACATCTAGACTTAATATTTTTTAAATTAGAAAGCTTAGGACAGTACCAAGGGGGTTGAAGAGACTCAGAAGAAGCAACACTATTTGGAACAGAAATATCAAAGAGAGAGTTAATAGAGTCATAAAAAAGGTAACAGCGACTTCAATGTCAACTGCATTGTATAAAGGAGACCAATCTTTGAACAAATAAGTTGATTAAGCAGGATAAAATTAGATTTACGGAAGCAACGACGAGGTTTTACTAAAGTCATTGAAGATGAAGGGGTAAATCCAGGGTTTGTTAGAGATATTTCTTAATGTAGGATGGTAAGAATCCTCGGGTAGTGTTAGGGGGAAGACCTAGAGACAACAGCATTAGAACTGTCAGTGACAAAAACAAGATCTAACAATTTGTTTAAATGATTTGGAACTGAATTTATTTGAAACAAAGACAGATCAAGCAAACAATCTAAAAATCATGCTGTGCAGATGGTACAAGATAAGTTGACCCATTAAGAATTGACCATGCGATGTTTGGCAAGTTAAAATCACCAACAACAACCATATAATCAATGTCTCGTAATTGAGTAAAAACATATTTTATGCAGTTTATATGGTGCATATATACTTGAATATTGAAGAAGGTGGGATATAAGAACAAGAAATGAATACAGAAAAGGAATTAAAAGTTACCTTAACGGCAACAAATTCAACATCATCAGGCACAATTACAGATATGCATTCCGACCGAAGGTTAGATTTTACTGGTTCGGTGATCCCTAAGAAAACACAAACTACTTCACTGACATTCTACGACGATGCATGGCTCCATATAAAAAGGACAGACTAAAACATTTTAAAAGAACTTAGACAATTTTATTTTAAAAATATTCCTCAACATTTGAAAAGACATTAAAACTCTAACCAAAGAAAAATTTAAAATGTATAAAAAACGAGAAGGCAAAGCTAACTTCGACTGTGCCGAAGTTTTAATACACTTGAAAAACTTTAATCCAACTGATTTAACCTGTAAAATATATATAGGATATAGATATCAGATATTAAAAAATTTTAAATCATTGATAATAAAAATTTGGTACCATAAAAAAACACTTTTCTTAGTAAATCACATTTTCCGACCGATTGGTCCTATGGCAGCTATATGCTATAGTCATCCGATTTTGATAAATTTTTTCAAAATTTGTAAAATCATATAAAACTAATATCTACCAAGATTGGTGACGATACGATGGAAAAAAAAAAAAGTTTCTCACTAGAACTTGTTTTTTTGACCGACCGTTCGTATGGCAGCTATATGCTATAGTCATCCGATTTTGATAAATTTTTCCTGAATTGTATGAAAGCATATAAAACTAATATATAACACGATTGGTGACGTTACGATGAAAAACAAAAAAGTTTTTCTTACTAGAGCTAGTTTTTTGACCAATCGTTTCTATGTCAGCTATATGATATAGTCATCCGATTTCGATAAATTTGTTCAGTATTATGTGGAAACATGTAAAACTAATATATACCAAGATTGGTGACGCTACAATGGAAAACAAAAAAGTTTTTTTCACTAACACTTATTTTCCGACCGATCGTTCCTATGGCAGCTATACGATATAGTCATCCGATCCGGCCGGTTATGACATATTAGTTGCGTGCAGCAAAAAGAAGACTCTGTGCAAAATTTCAGCTCGATAGCTTTAAAACTGAGGGACTAGTTCGCGTAGAAACAGACAGACAGACAGACAGACGGACAGACAGACAGACGGACAGACAGACGGACAGACGGACAGACGGACGGACGGACAGACGGAATTGAACTCAGCTCGTCGTCCTGATCAAGAATATATATAGTTTATGTGGTCGGAAATTAATATTTCTATGCGTTACAAACTTCTGGGCAAAATTAATATACACTTTTCAAGTGTATAAAAAAGGAAGGGTATACGCTAGCAATGGTTATAGAACATAAATATAAAAACGCTTAAAAAAGGCAAAATAAATTTTGATATTAATAGGTATGCATAAATAAAGGATAAAAAGGTGACTTAAAAAGGATGGTTTAAAATCAGGGACCGAAAATAACAGTTATGGAAGTGAAAAAAATTACTACGAAATATGGATCCCCTGATAAAATGGAATACACGAATCTTCATAATTTTGAATGGCGAGTCATTAAATGGGATAAATTTTTATTTGCAATTTTTATCACAAAAAATTTTGAAATTGTTATATTATAATTTTTAATAAAATTTTGTTTTAACTGTTAGAATGGTATTTTGTATAAAATTTGAAAGTTAAAACTAATTTTTATTATATACTTTTATTTTATTTTGTATTTTATAATAAAATTACTTTTTAACTGTTATGAAAAATTTTTATTATTAATTTTTTATAAAATTACTTATCTAGTAGGCGTTTGTAAATCATAGATTGTCTTTGATAGAAGGAAACAAGATTTACTTAAACCTACTAGATTAGTAATTTTTATAAAATTTTTATAATAAAAATTTTTTCATAACAATAAAAAAGTAATTTTTATTATAAAAATTACAAAATAAAATTAATTTTAATTTTTATAATAAAAATTAGTTTTAACTGTTATTCAAAATTTTTATATAAAAATTACAATTTAACTGTTAAAACAACATTTTTATTTAAAAATCATAGAATAACGATTATTTTTATATTTTTATTTAAAAATTAGAAAATAATTGTTATTTCAAAATTTTTATCCAAAAAGTTATAACAGTTACGGTCCCTGTTTAAAATACATTTTAAATAATTTTAAAAGTAAACATTAAAATAATTTATATGTGCAAAGACATTGGCAAAGGCATTCAAAATGATTTACGCAATCGACATGCTTCATTTGTAGGGTACATGTAATTTTTAAAATTTAAGAGAATTTAATAAGCCCATTTTTTTTTCTTTTAGCTTGCTACTTTTCCTTGTGATCTCTTTTACTTTCCGGTCTTGTGCACTTTAGGCTTCTCTTTATTTAATTGAGATTAAGAGATTATTATCTTCCACTTACATGTCACATTCCATCGATGAAAGCGCTTCCATTCGAGGGCTGGTTCTGGAAATTTGAATATGGGAGAGAGCACAAAAAAACAAAAGAGAACACCAGTTCAAAAAAAAAACGAGAAGGCAAAGCTAACTTCGACTGTGCCGAAGTTTTAATACACTTGAAAAACTTTACTCCAACTGATTTAACCGGTAAAATATATATAGGATATAGATATCAGACATTTAAATTTTTAAATCATTGATAATAAAAATTTGATACCTTAAAAACATTTTCCGGACCGATCGGTCCTATGACAGCTATATGCTATAGTCATCCGATTTTGATAAAATCTTCCAGAATTGTGTTGACGCATATAAAACTAATATATACCAAGATTGGTGACGCTACGATGGAAAATAAAAAGTTTTTCCTCTAGAAGTAGTTTTTCCACCGACCTTTTCTATGGCAGCTATATGCTATAGTCGTCCGATTTTGATCAATTTTTCCAGAATTGTGTGGAAGCATATAAAACTTATATGTACCACGATTGGTGACGCTACAATGGAAAACAAAAAAGTTTTTCTCACTAGAACTAGTTCTAGGACCGATCGTTCCTATGGCAGCTATATGATATAGTCATCCGATCCGGCCGGTTCCGACATATTAGTTGCGTGCAGTAAAAAGAAGACTCTGTGCAAAATTTCAGCTCGATAGCTTTAAAACTGAGGGACTAGTTTGCGTAGAAACAGACAGACAGACGGACAGACGGACAGACGGACAGACGGACGGACGGACAGACGGAATTGAACTCGGCTCGTCGTCCTGATCAAGAATATATATAGTTTATGGGGTCGGAAATGAATATTTCTATGCGTTACAAACTTCTGGGCAAAATTAATATACACTTTTCAAGTGTATAAAAAACGGGCGGCACTTTAGGCTTGCGGATTACTAATTTTTCATTTTCTCTATAATTTCATTCCTTCTTTTTACAGCACATTTATGCACATTAACCGTTTTTCCAATTTTTTTCTATTTTTCTAAGAGAGCCCAATTTGGCGAAAATCACGAAAAAAACGGAAAGAAATTATAGGAAAAGAGCGAAAAAATTTCCGCCACAAAAAACGAAGAAAAAGGGAATTGAATTGGAATAAAAAAATTACATAAAAGTAATTTGAATTGCCGGGGGCCAATTTTAGGTTTAGAAACAGGTCACAATATTTTTTTTGCAGAGTATTTGATTTTGCTTTGGAGGGCTTACTTCATAATTTTTTTTTCACAAACTGCCTCTGGGTCACAAAATGGGGCAAAAAAAAACGTTAACCGATCTTGGGCTTAGGCGATATTGGTTTAGGCGCTAAAAGACGGGGTAGCGGCTTTTAAGTCACTGTTTTGCCAATTTTCCGCAACGATTTGAAGCCGCGATCTCGTTTAAATATTAAGGCAGATCTCGACCGACGTTAACTGCCTGGGACGGTTTCCACACTGGAGTTGGCCTTGAGCTTTCCCCTTCATCTGCGCACAAATCCACGCTCCGCAAAAGCTCTCTCTGTTCGGTTGTTCTGTCCCTTTCTTTGCAGGGCCAACACAAAACGGGGGATCGATGGAAGAGAGCGAAATGTTGATTAAGAGCTGGGTCTTAAGAGAGACAAATGGCTAATCCAACGCTAATGACCTTTGACGGTTCTTAGCTTGGCGCTTAAATTCGCTTGTCTAGCTTTTTGGGCCTCGACTTGAGCTTGGTGCTAAGTGCCACGCCTGCAAAACAGGAGTGGAAATGGAAACCCAAAAGCCCAATCGGTAAGGTTGGCCTATTAATGTCACTAATTTGTGGGTGACAAAAAATGCTTTTGCCAGACTTACCGCTGAGTGGGGTGGCACTTTAAATCTGGTTAGTTTTCTCTATCGGCTGATGATTGGTTTCACAATTATTTTATTCACAGCACTAAATAAAAATGATTTTGACTTTGTGTTTGGACACTTTGTTCTACTTCAAGAAATCGAATTGCCACAGCTTGAGGAAATTTTAAACCTTTCTGGGCGAGCAGAGAAATTGAATAGAAGCAGCCTGCGGCAGCGGCTCAAAAGAAAGCTATTAACGGAGCCTTTGAGTTCGGCGCCATTTCCCGCCTTCACTTTCACCCAGTCATCTGAGTATCTAACTTGGAGCGTCTCTCTACCAATTCCTTGACCTCAATGAGCCATAGGTGGCGCTAAAAACCTATTCAAATTGCCCACTTCTAGGATGACAAAAGTATTTAGGGATTGGATGAAACGACAAGCGCACTACAAATTCCCCCCTACCAAAATCACACTTTGGGGAGAATTCGCCAAACGTGTGATCAACGCTTGGAGCGAAACTAAGAGATGCACCATTAATTATTGTTTTAAATCTTTGGCATGAAATTGACCAACTACACGCCCTTGGAGATCTTCAATCGCAGAAATACTGAGCCCATCAGGTACCAAATGCAGGGGTAGTAACTGAAATTGAGTCCAAAAATCTATGCCGAGATATAAGTCTCCGGACAGAGTAGGTACTAAATAAAAAGTTATTTGCTTTGTCTCGCCTCTATAGGTTACCTCAGCTATAAGTTTTCCTGTTATAGTTTGAGACTGGCCATCTGCAGTTCGTACTGTGGCTGATATTGATTTAAATGGCATACTTTCTAATACTTCGCAAGCAAACTTTCCACCTATACCTGACAGAAGCACCTGTATCTAACAATCCAACTACAGACTTTCCAAGCATAGTCACTTGAGCATATGTACGATAATCGCCGATTTTTCCAATTATAGTTGAAAGTAACTTTTTCTCAGTATGAAGTCGTTGATTATATACCTTCCTACGGAGACGAGAACGGACTTAAGTTGAATAATTGATCAGTGCACTCACTGATAGACAAATCTGGGAAAGTTGCAAAATCTGGGAATATTTGTTGGGATTCAGAAGAAGATCTAATCGGTGTTCGTTCCCTTTGAAACTAACTGTTTGTGTGTACTTTTCGGCTGTACACGCGCCGATGAGGTTTTTTTTGGCCTAAATTTGCGACAGCTGGTTTTATACGTGTCAGCTTTTCCACAACCATAGCAAAACACTCTCCGATCGGCAGTGCATTCTTGGTATCGGTGGCCCTTTATCACCACAATTCCAACAATTTGACTCATAAGCAGCTAATTCATAATCTTTTTTCTTCTTCCGAGGAAACTAAGTCTATATCGGCTTGTGTTTCCACAGCACAGACTTGCTTACGAGGTATAGGCCACGTTGCACCTGTTAGAGGTCGTGATTTGTTCATTGTTTGCATGAAAATTTCGCGTGTGCTCACTAGGGTTCGAAGCTGTGAAATTGAGGCTGCTGGTTCATACAGGATCTCATGTTGAGATGTGTGTTTCTGTAAGCAAACTAGCTCGAAGGGTCTCAACTAAGGCTGATTCAGACATTGGCTCAACCAACTTATCCGCCAGTGCAGCAATGACGCTATAGAAATCGTCAAATGATTCATTCATGCGTTGTTTGCCCTGCTCAATCTCTGAACGTATATTTCGATCAGTTCGCGAATCTTTAAACTGGCCTCTAAGAGCTTCACACAAATCAGTCCAGCGGACTTCCTGAACACTTTTGTGATATCTCCAATAGCACCCACTTGCTCCACTTTTCGAACAGATTACTGGCATATCGCGCCACCAAATCTATATTACTATCCAAACTTTGAGCTGCTAATGCCTCAACCCTTTACAGAAAATCGTCAATAGACATCGGACCTTTTCCATTGAATCTAAGTTTCCAGTTAAACATGATTTGGCTGATTTTATCTGGTCTTAAATCACTATTTAAAGGAGTGTGAAGCGAAGATCGAGCATTACTGTTCACGCGAGCATTTAAAGATGGAAGTGACTGCTGACCTTGAATTAGGACAATATTTATTGGAGACGAACCACATACTGAGGGAGTTGGAACATTTTGAAGTCCGGCTGTTATGGCCTGAGTCAAACGGTCAGTTTGTTCGGCCATCACCGAGGCCAAGGTCCGGGACTGCTGTGTACATGGTGGTAGCTATAGCTTCAGAAATGGCTCTCTGCATAATATCTGCCATATCAGGATCTATTGAAGAGGCTGCAGGGGCTGCATATTGATTTTTTCTCCTGGAGGCGACATATTTACTCCAATTAATGAAGTTGTTCGTTTTTGGAGTCACTAAAAGATTGTGCTAGCGAAGGCGAGGGGGGCTTCTTGCACTCGGCCTGGAGCCTTAGGTTTTCAAAGAAGAGGAGTTTGAGCTATCTAAAGATTGTTGGCACACTGGACAAGCTTTTCTTATTTCTCGATTTTGTACTAAAACAAACCCGATGAAAATTATGACCACAGCTTGTTGTCAGTTGTTGGGCTTGACATAGAATATTTTGTTGATAAATGGCAATAATGTTGACCAGACTCTGTATATTGGCCAAGTTTTCAGTGCTATGAACTAGGGACATATCCAAATAACTATTAAGATAACTAACTTTAAATATAATTTATAGATTTTAAATTCAGAAAGATTTAAAAAATCAACAATAAACAAATTTCATATATATTATAGGAGACCATGCAATCGCTTTCATATGACAGTGAGTTTATGCATAGCATACACTGTCCAAACACGTAGAAGAAAAAACGAGAAGGCAAAGCTAACTTCGACTGTGCCGAAGTTTTAATACACTTGAAAAATTTTACTCAAACTGATTTAACCGGTAAAATATATATAGGATATAGATATCAGATATTTGAAATTTCTAAAACATTGATAATAAAAATTTGATACCATAAAAAAACTTTTCTTAGTAAAACACATTTTTCGACCGATCGTTCCTATGGCAGCTATATGCTATAGTCATCCGATTTTGATAAAATTTTCCAGAATTGTGTTGACGCATATAAAACTAATATATACCAAGATTGGTGACGCTACGATGGAAAATAAAAAGTTTTTCCCGTTTTATATGCAGCTATATGATATCATCCGATTTTGATATTTTCGAATTTTGAAACAAATAAACAAAGTTTATGATTGGCAGCTACGTATAGCTTTAATCATCCGATTTTGCTCGATACATTTTTCCACGGAATATGTAAAAGCATCTAAAACTAACATATACCAATATTGGTGACGCTACAATGTAAAACAAAAAAGTTTTTCTAACTAGAACTTTTTTTTTTGACCGATCGTTCCTATGGCAGCTATAAGATATAGTTGTCAGATCCGGCCGGTTCCGACATATTAGTTGCGTGCAGTAAAAAGAAGACTCTGTGCAAAATTTCAGCTCGATAGCTTTAAAACTGAGAGACTAGTTCGCGTAGAAACAGACAGACAGACAGACAGACAGACGGACAGACGGACGGACGGACAGACGGAAATGAACTCGGCTCGTCGTCCTGATCAAGAAATATATAGTTTATGGGGTCGGAAATGAATATTTCTATGCGTTACAAACTTCTGGGCAAAATTAATATACACTTTTCAAGTGTATAAAAAAGTAGTAGGGAGTATATGAAAACATACTCTTTGTTGAGTGGCAGGCTGTAGCACTAGTCCACAATACCTGACTCCAGCAGCAATTAAATATGAAATCAATATTCTCAATTAGAGCTAATAAAAATTTCTTTGTACTCTAAAAGACACGAAGTTCAGCCGACAAATATAAGGCAAAAGACAACATATATTCATCCTGGCACTCACGATCCATTAAAAGTTGTCAAAACGCTTTATAAAGCTATGAAAATAAATGATTAAGCGACAGAAGAGAAGGGATAAGGGTTGCTTAGGCCACAGACTTAATTTAGAAAGTGCTGTTGACTCCATAAGCAACGAGAGGGTGTGACTGCCCCAATAAATATTTTACTGGCTGGCCGTAGCAATTATATCCACGTTAAACCGAGACTCCAAGTAAAATATATACTGGCAAAAGCAGAAACACTAGGGATTAAATGGTTTCAGACAAGGTTAGATTACGGAACTATATTTATGAACAGATTTATAGTAACTCCAAGCTAAAACTCTTGAGTTAATTGACCATATTTAATTCTAGGAAATAACGCTAAAACAAACTATTATCTCTCCATTGAACTAAAACAATTAACAGGACAAGGGGTTAAGACGAAATCAAACGATATTTATTGAGTTTTGAATCAGGTGTTGTTGATCCGTTAAATATTTTGCTTTGTAGGTCGGGGCTTGCCGGACAGAGCTACCAAATTTGGCAGCTTCTGGCCCCAGTTGGGAGCACAAATAAAATTATTATATACATTATAATACTGTAACATACAACGTTTTTGTTTGCCATAGTGTGCGAGAGATGGACTCGTAGCATCTAGCGGAGCACGCGCTGGTTCCGCCTCAAATGTCGTCGGTAAAGGGATGGGTTCAAGAAATTTTTTACCACAGGCTACATACTCGCTTACTCTATCATAATTAAATTAAATTCACGTGCTGGTTTGACAAAAAAAAGGGACAAAAAGGGACTCAATAAAATTCGGATGTAAATAAACTCGGACAGTAAACAGAAAGACAAAGGAAGTATTTAAAATAAAGGACGTTACACGTATAAACGGACACATTGGCTGTGCCATTGTTGTTGCAACAGGCTAATGCGGTTTGTGAAGCTGCGCTGATGTAGTTGCGACAGCTGATCTTGCCCACCCTACCTGATCACCATGCCGCAAGACCCAAATATAGGTCGGTCATCCCTAATAAAAACTCCAACTACTTCACTGACATACTAAGACGATGCATGGCTCCATATTAAAAGGACAGACTAAAAACATTTTAAAAGAACTTAGACAATTTTATTTTAAAATATTCCTCAACATTTGAAAAGACATTAAAACTATAACCAAAGAAAAATTTAAAATGTAAAAAAAATATAAACGAAAAGGAAGGGCTTACGCTAGCAATGGTTATAGAACATAAATATAGGCTTTCTTTTATATAATTGAGATTAAGAGATTATTATCTTCCACTTACTGTCACATTCCACTGATGAAAGCGCTTCCATACGAGGGCTGGTTCTGAAATTTGAATATGGGAGAGAGCACAAAAAAAAAGAGAAACACCAGTTCAAAAAAAATGAAAACGGGCGGCACTTTAGGCTTATGGATTACTAATTTTTCATTTTCTCTATAATCTCTTTCCTTTTTTAAAGCACATTTATGCATATTAACCGTTTTTCCATTTTTTCTATTTTTCTGAGAGAGCCCAATTTTAACGAAAAAAACGGAAAGAAATTATATGGAAAAGAGCGCGAAAATTTCCGCCACAAAAACGAAGAAAAAGGAATTGAATTGAATAAAAAATTACATAAAAGTAATTTGAATTGCCGGGGGCCATATTTGGGTTTAGAAACAGGTCACAACATTTTTTTTTGCAGAGTATTTGATTTTTAAGCTTTGAGGGCTTACATTTCATAATTATTTTTTTCACAAACTGCCTCTTGGGGTCACAAATGGGACAAAAAAAACGTTAACCCTGATCTTGGGCTTAGGCGATATTGGCTTAGGGCGCTAAAAGACGGGGTAGCGGCTTTGGGGTCACTGTTTTGCCAATTTTCCGCAACGATTGTAGCCGCGATCTCGTTTAAATATTAAGGCAGATCTCGACCGACGTTAACTGCCTGGACGGTTTCCACACTGGAGTTGACCTTGGAGCTTTCCTTCATCTGCGCACATTCACGCTCCGCAAAAGCCTCTGCCCGGTTGTTCTGTCCCTTCTTTGCAGGGCCAACACAAAAACGGGGGATCGATGGAAGAGAGTGAAATGGTGACTAAGAGCCGGGTCTTAAGAGAGATAAATGGCAATCCAACGCTAATGAACTTTTGACGGTTCTTAGCTTGGCGCTTAAATTCGCTTTGTCTAGCTTTTTTGGGCCTCGACTTGAGCTTGAAGCTATGCCACGCCTGCAAACAGAGTGGAAATGGGAAACCCAAAATGCCCAATCAGTAAGGTTAGTCTATTAATGTCACTACATTTGTGGGTGACAAAAAATGCTTTTGCCAGACTTACCGCTGAGTGTGGGGTAGAACTTCTAAATCTGGTTAGTTTTCTCTATCGGCTGATGATTGGTTTCACAATTATTTTATTCACAGCACTAAATAAAAATGATTTTGATTTTGTGTGTCTGGACACTTTGTTCTACTCAAGAAATCGAATTGCCACAGCTTGAGGAAATTTAAACCTTCAGGAGCAGAGAAAATTGAATGAAGCGTGCCTGGCAACGGAGGCATTTCCCCGCCTACACTTTCACTCATCATCTGAGGATCAACTTGGAGCGTCTCTACCAATTCCTTGAACTCTAATGAGCCATAGGTGGCGCTAATAACCTATTCAAATTGCCTACTTGATGACAAAAAGTATTTAAGGGATTGGATGAAACGACAAGCGCACTACACTAACCACATTTAATCGATAAATTTAAGTTATATTGTTTCAACCCCGGTTTTGTACGAGAGGGCGGCAAAGCCAAACATATCAGCAGCTTTATTTACATCTGACACGTTCGAAAATTTCGAGAAGTTTAAAGTTGTCTCACTTTTTATTAAACAACTTTCAAAGATGCCAACCCAGCACAAAAGTAATTATGTTTCGTTTTGTTTCGAAAATATACATTTTCGAGAATAATAATCATAATTGCGCATTTTTCGCGTTTTCCTGAATGCGGTCAACGTATTGTAGCCATTGTCTTCAGCAATTTACACTTGCTTGAAGCTTGGAAAGAACAGAAAAGTCTGTTCGACGATTGTCGGCCAACTCACCTTGTATGATATTGACATAAATACGGGAACCATTAATCATCGAGAAAGCCAAGAGTTTTTTACAATTACATGCAAAAAATTGCCAAAAGGGGCTAAATGCTTCAATTTTTACACCTTTAATAAACAATTATCACTATGTTTGTAACGCATAGAAGACTGCGTCTCCGACCACTAAAGTGTATATATTTTTGATCAGCATCTTGGCCAAACTCTACAAAATGGCTTCTAATCAAACATATACTGCACATTTATCGGAACCGGCGGTATCCGATAATTTATATCAATAGTAGCGCCATAGGAACGATAGAGTCCAACACTATCAGAGAAAAAACTATAATCCACCCGAGTTACCAATCGTGGAATAGATAGGTTGGTTAGTTTAAAAGTTATATGCTTCCACACAATTCATCGTGGAAACAATCCACCAAAATTGAAAGAAAAATGTACGTTGGACGTCCTGCTTTCACTGCCATTCACTTTCAGCTTTTATTTGTTAAATGATAAAACAAACATACCACGTACTACATAAACTTTAGTGGTAAACCAGAGTGCTCCAAAAATAATCAAAAAAACACCGACTACTTTCAAAGATTAGTCTAATTACTTTCAAAAATAGAAATGGAAATGAGATTTCAACAAAAAACAAAATGAATCTAATTTTAGTATAGTCATCATAGACTATACCCGGGTAGTTTGCCGTACTGGTGCAAACCTAGTGATTCCGTTAACTTCGTAGAGGACCGGATACCGACCTAACCACCCGCCATGTAATTTGGTTAACGAATTTTGTAAGGGCATGTCCAGACAGGTGAACCACCGGTCGTTAGCGAGGTGAAATAGGAAGTAGCTACCCAGTAGTCACCGAAAAACTGAATGAGAAAATTGACTTCTATTTTTTTATACTCTGTACCAAAGGTACACAGAGTATATTGGTTTGTCAAATGTATGTAACAGCCAGAAGGAGGCATACCCCTATAAAGTATATATTCTTGATCAGCATCAACAGCCGAGTCGATATGTCCCGTCTGTCTGTCCGTCTGTCCGTCTGTATGTCCGTATGAACGAAGAGATCTCAGAGATAGTAAGAGATAGAGGTTTGAGGTGTATGGAACATATATTTCTTATACTTGCAGGCAGATCAAGTTTAGTTTAATTTTTGCTACGCCCCCTGCCTCCCCGCAAATTAAAAAAAAAACGAAATAACTCCCACAATTTTCAAGATAGATAGTTCGAACATTCTAGACATATATTCTACTACTTATTTTGAATAGACCCGCCATACATCGTTTTTCGATCAGATGAACGATATTAGAGCTATACGTAAAAGAAAATAAAACCAACGCCAACAACAACACCGTTGCCATTGGTAGAACTTACGAGAAAGAGAGCGAGAAGGCAATAGCAAACTGGTACTTCCCAATTGGACCTTGCTATGAGAGAGCGATGTAATTGAGATGGCCTGCGGTCAGAAATCACGCGTGATTCCCGCCCGGACTTATTTAGATACGTTTATGATAATAGGAAATTATATACAAATTTTATAATTTTACGAGTTATGTACTAGGGTAATTCTACTCATCATTACTTATCGAGCCCCCCTTTGCATCGTTTTTCAACCAGATGAACGATAGTCGAAAGAGTTGCCACCCCCAGATTTTGAAAAAACCTCAAACTTTAAAGTTATTAGTTTCGTACAAACAGGTACAGAGTATATTACAGTCGGGCTTGACCGACTTTCTTACTTGTTTTTTTTTGACTTGTCTGGAACTTGAGCTCACTACTTTGGATAGTTTGATTTGAATGCGAACGACAGCATCTTAGCGCATTCTGCTACCAGCCCTCACGCATGGGACGCAGCTAAAAGTAACATAAATGCGTGCAGTACTGAAATTAGTCTGGCGATGATGGCTCAGGGATTAAGACCGTTGCCCAGAAATACCGCGGTCGTGGATTAGAATCCAAAGTTTTATTTATTTGTAAACCATTTATTTAATTATTAAAACGACTTTTTCATTCTGGATTCTTGACTAAGTATGACACTTTCGATTGCGAGATTGCCATCTTGACTAAGTATGATACTTTCTGAAGCCCATCTCATTTACCTCCGGGGCTAGGAATCCAGTCGATTTGCATAACAAGACATTTTTTAAGAGAAATAATTTCAAAAATCAAGACATTACTACATTGTTCTGTTTGTCAATTTTTTAAATCTATCAAAATATTTTCATTGTATTTAGAGAATTGTTTCAATTACTGAATCTATAGCCCACCGGGTAGAGCGGCATGTCAGACCCTGACGTTCGCATGCGGGAGGCGATGGTTCAAATCCCAGTTTTTTTTGTTTTTATACCCGTTACTCGTAGAGTAAAAAGGGTATACTAAGTTCGTGCAAATGTATGTAAGGCAGAAGGAAGCATCTCCGACCCCTTAAAGTATATATATTCTTGATCAGCATCAATAACCGAGTCGATATAGACATGTCCGTCTGTCCGTCTGTCTGTCCGTCCGTCCGTCCGTCCGTCATTCCAGAGTTACCATTTTTATACTCTGTACCGAAGGTACACAGAGTATATTGGGTTTGTGCAAATGTATGTAACAGCCAGAAGGAGGCATCTCCGACCCTATAAAGTATATATATTCTTGATCAGCATCAACAGCCGAGTCGATATAGCCATGTCCGTCTGTTCGTATGAACGAAGAGATTTCAGAGATGGTAAGAGATAGAGGTTTGATGTGTATGGAACATATTTTTATACTTTGCAGGCAGAACGAGGTTTAGTTTTAATTTTTGCCACGCCTCCCTGCCGCCCCCACAAATTAAAAACGAAATAACTCCCCACAATTTTCAAGATAGATAGTTTGAACATTCTAGACATATATTCTACTTATTTTGAATCGACACCGCTTTACATCGTTTTCGATCAGATGAACGATATTAGAGCTATACGTAAAAGAAAATAAAAACCAACACAACACCTTAGCGATTTGGTAGAACTTCCGAGAACGAAAGAGCGAGAAGGCAATAGCTAACTGGTAATTTCCCAATTGGACCTTGCTATGAGAGGAGCGATGTAATTGAGATGGCCTGCGGTCAGAAATCACGAGTGATTCCCGCGTGACTAATATAGATACGTTTATGTTAAAAGGAAATAATTACTCTTCATTACTTATCAAGCCCCCATACATCGTTTTTCAATCAGATGAACGATAGTCGAAAGAGTTGCCACCCCCAGATTTTGAAAAAACATCACACTTTAGAGTTATTACTTTCGTACAAATAGGTACAGAGCAGAGATCGGCAAAATGAATTATAATTAACCATTACCGAATTACTTGCTCATTTTATAATAATTAAAATAAAATTACAAATTACTATATTAATTTGTAATAATTGAAATAAAACTACAAATTACTATATTAATTTGTAATAATTAAAATAAAACTACAAATTACTATATTAATTTGTAATAAAATTTTTCGGAAATACAAATTACTCAAGTAATTTGTAATAAAAAATTTTTCGAAATACAAATTACAATTAATTTGTAATAAATTTTGAAACACAAATTACCAAGTAATTTGTAATAGAATCTTTTCGAAATACAAATTACTATTTTAATTTGTAATAATTAAAATAAAATTACAAATTACTATATTAATTTGTAATGAATTAATGTACACATGAGAAGAGCATCTTAAATAAGTATCCAAAGGTTAAGGATATTTTTATAAAATTCAACACTCCATTACCGTCTTCTGCTGCCGTGGAAAGACTTTTTAGTAAAGCTAGGTATTCAGACACGAATAACATTCTAGCTGCCTATCTAATTACATAGCTCTTCGAATGTGCTCTTCGAATTTTCTCAAAGCCTTCTAAGAGGCCGTACTCAGACGTCTAGAATGTGCTCGTATAATGTGCATGGGGCTGCCAGATCGTTTGTCAAAAACAGCTGATACATTCTCATGAAACATGTTTGATAATTCGAAGAGGTACCTCTTAGAATCAAGCAACACAATTGGAAAAAATGGATTCAAAGAAGATCAAAAGGCAAAACAAAAACAATTTGGAGAACTTTGCGGAGGATGAACAAGTTGTGGTGCCCAAAGCGGTCAGGATGATACCAATTTAAAGGGATTTGGCCAACAATTTGCCGCTCTGAGGTTATTGCATCCTCTTTCAGTGATACGCGAAATACACACAAGAAATCAACCATGGCAATGCCCATAACCTCTGCATTTCACATAGAGCCATCCATTTTCAATTTTATAAACATTTATTTTCTCAATTTTATAAACATTTATAATCTCTGTTGCCCGCTTATTTTGCAAACAAAGAACAGCTGTCAAGACCAGAGTGACCATTTCGGATTCAGTGATTGATTACAGCCTTTTCGCTGTGGTTTGGTCACCCTACATTCTAAGAGGTCGCTCTTCGAATTATGAAACAATTCTAGCAGCGAGAATGTTATTCGTGTCTGAGTACCTAGCTTTATGCTACAATGTATAACTTACCAAAATATAATAGATTGAGTGATGAAAACTTAGAAGTACGAGTACTCTACAAGTGTAACTCGTCAATAAATAAAAATTAAAGGATTATCCGCATAGCGACAATTTGCATTTAACAAACGTTTATTACAGATTTATAAAGTAATTTGTATTCCTAAAAATTTTATTACAAATTACTTGTGATGTGAAATCCGCTAATTATTTGCGAACGTCAAAGATGAGCATTAGAGCTCGGGGGACTTTCAATTCAATTTGTACACGCACAACGAGAAAGGATTCTAAATTCAATTATTTATTCATAAACTTAGTATAACTTGTAACAATGTGAGCAGTTGTATTTAATTAATATTAGATAATTAGCAAAACGTTTATAAACGCGACCAAAATGCACGCTTCTCCTTTGACTTCTTGTGGACGAATGTGACTTCAGTTTTGTGTGGGAGCAAGGCTAGCTTCTGTTGCTGATCTTAAATTACAAAATACAAAGAGAGAACGAGAGTGTAACACTAGCTCTCCCTTGTCGTGTGGCTGCTTAACCCATGTCAAACATTTAAGCAATAAACGCCCGTACATGCCGCCCCCAATACTGGGACCAGTATTCGAATCCTTTGAAGCACCTTAGAACTCAGCTGTAACGAAATAAATGTTTGTTATGGTATGCAAGTGCGTGAACAAAGGTACATATACGGTTTAATCACTGTAGTTTGTTGCTTCAGTATAGGTTGGTATGGGTAATCTACAAATTTTAGAGAGTGAGCGTTTATATATGCCAGACGCAGTTTTGAGCGATACTACTCTAACGAGATTATCTTTGCCAGGATGAAGTTCAATGATACGTCCTAGTTTCCATTCGTTAGGTGAGACGCGATCATCCTTGATAATGACAATGTCATTAAGTTGCAGATTGTTTTCCTCAGATTGCAAATGTGAAAGCCAGTCTGCGCTCCAGCGATGCCAAAATTGTCGAGTCAATTTTTGTCCTTCTAAAAATTGAGCATTCAAAGCGATGTCGTGAGATGTAGGATCGGGAAGAGCCATCATTGAGTCGCCTATGAGAAAATGGGCTGGTGTTAAAGGAGATAGATCCTCCGTATCGTCCGTTAAAGGACATAGCGGTCGAGAATTGAGACATGCCTCGAATTGAACCAGAATGGTTGATAGCTGTTCATATGTCATGTATACACCCTTAAAGGTTCGGTGAAGATGTGTTTTAACCAGGGCTGCAAACCCCTTTAATTTTGACTGGGGTTCGGTTCGGGGTTCGAACCCTTACCCTACTCTGGGGGTTCGGTTCCACAACCGGTTCCCTTCAAATTGAGAACCGGGGTTCCGGTTCGGGTTCGGGTTCCAGATAGCATTTTATATATTTATGTACATAATAAGTAATTGAATAGAATTTGAAGACGAGATGCCATATAATCTGCCTCTTGGTGGCTTGGAAGTCAAGCACATAAGTGATCTGTCTTGATTGTATGTATGTTTAGAAGAGTTAAGCGATTCTGCCAACTTGCACTCACAGCGAAAGTCATTTCTCCTTCACAGTAGTGGGATTGCTGAATCTGATGTGATTTTTGTGGCTATGAAACCTGCAAAAACACGGCCACTTTTGGCCTAAAAATAAGAGATGAGCTTTATCTGCGTACCCGTGATTTAGTAACTGTGATTGACCATATCGGCGTAACTGTGATTAAGTCACAGTGACTGGCAGTCATCAAATCACACTGTTACCTCAAATATGCAGTCACTGTGTGATTTAATGATTGCCAGTGACCGTGACTTAATCACAGACATGCCGAGTTGTCTCATCCCTAACTTAAAGTGTTCAGCCACACACACACGTACATACATTTCCGAGAATTCAGTCAAATTATTTTTTCTACAAATGGGACCGCCACAGCACGGCTTTGACTGGCATATTGTGAGAGTGAAATGTTAAAAGAACTTTATTTGTGATTTGGTTAAAAAAAAATGAAGAAATTTAAATAAAGTGCAACTTTCCCGAACAAAATTGTACACAGAAATACGGTTTCAGATACAAATTGAATTCCCTTGCTTGAGGTTGTGTAAAATAACACAGTCCAGTCTTTTGTTGCGGATGGGAAAAAGTGTCGCCATCCGTACAGGGGCATATGAATGGATACATTTTTCTTCATAATAATGAAATATTTTAAACCATCAAAGTGCACAAATAAATTCTATGCTTGCCAATTTATTTTTAGAACCGAACCCCATCGATAAGAAAACAGGGTTAGGTTCGGGTTCGGGTTCTCGTGATTATTTTCAATGGGGTTCGGTTCCCGGTTCGGTTCAGGCATCACCAGAACCTGAACCGAACCGGTTCTGAAGGGTTCGGTTCCGGACCGGTTTGCAGCCCTGGTTTTAACAGCCTTAACATTGGCTTCCCATAATCCTCCAAAATTAGGGCTATGTGGAGGATTGAAATGCCATTGTATATTTCGAGTTGTCAGCTCTGGAACTACTGTTTCAGACAAATCTTGCAGAAAATTGCGATGCCAAAGTTGAATAGATTTATCTGCGCCCACGAAATTTGTCCCACAGTCGCTATACATATGTTTACAGAATCCACGGAGACCAATAAAGCGCTGTAGGGCCCAAAGGAAGTGTTGGGTAAGCCTTGTAGGTGTGATGTCCTCGAAACTTCGATGCCTTGATTTCAAAGGCATCTGTATAATCCACTCCCGTGGCTTCGAAAGCGCGTTTTGGTGGATTGACACGATGACCTGGAAGGTCTCCCATCAGTTGAGAGGTAGCTTTTGGACGATGTCTAAAACACTTGCTTTCCATTGATGATGCAAAATGTTTGCCGAACAGTCGCTAGAGTAAGTTCGGTGCCTCCATGTAATGTGTTCAAATGAGCGTTCCTAATGACGAGCTCTGTAAAGTGATGAGCTTTGGGTAAAATTATGGGAGTTCGCTGATTCGATGTGATGTGTAGGGCATTTTTTAGTCTGCCTCGAACTCGGAGAATTTCGTTTTCATCTAAGAAAGGGAGAGTTGACTTAATGAATTATTTTTAGATAAAGATTTCTTGGTCTGTAATCTAGAAACTTCAAAGGTAAAGGCTTCTCGTTGAACCAGTCGAACAATCTTGGTCAATGCATGTTGGAATTCTTGAACGCGAATTGAGCCAGTGTGGCGAGTGCCAGGCTTATGTTGTAGATTGTATAAGTAGCGCTGAACATAGGCCATGACAAATACTAATCTATTGATCGATGAATAGGAAGTGATAAACGGGACTGTTGTAGTACAGGTATGCGTAGCTACTGGTGTAGACTTTTGCTCGTCTATTGTGCCTTCCATGCTAGGATGGACCAAATCGTTGATTGGCCATTGACTTTCTGGTTGTTTGACAGGTTGGACCAAACCACCATAGGTCGTGGGTTGATAATTGTTGTGGGGTCAGACCACGGGTCGCGCAGTCTGCAGGGTTATCCGCTGTTGGCACGTGTCGCCATTGAGATGGAGTGGACTGTTCCAGAATTTTTCCGATACGGTTTGCAACGAAAGTCTTCCAGCGAGTTGGGTCTCCACCAATCCAGAATAATATTATCATGGCGTCAGACCAGTAGTGAACAGGAATCGATTTGTTTGGAATTCGTAGTTCTTGACAAATCCATTTAGCCAATTTCGTGGCAAGTACTGCGCCAGAAAGTTCCACTCTAGGGATCGTCAGGGGTTTAATGGGTGTAACTCGACTTCGACTTGTCAGTAGATGGGTGTGAACGGTACCGTCCTTGCAATGAACTCTAAGATATGCACAAGCCGCATATGCCAGTGAGGATCCGTCACAGAATATGTGTAATTGAAGAGAAACCGTATTAGAAAGGTCAAATCCTAGCCATCTTGGGATTTGAAGGTTCTCAATTGATGGTAAGTGATCGATAAATTCTTGCCATCGAACTTGGATGTAGTGTGGTAACAGTTCGTCCCATTCTTGTGCTGAGTGAGGGTTATCAGGCCGTTGTATACGTAGGCTCCATACCTCCTTAAGGATCACCTTTGCTGAGGTGATGACTGGCACTTTAAATCCCAATGGGTCGTAGAGACGTGCAACTGTAGAGAGAAGAGATCTTTTAGTAAAAATATTGTTAATTTTGAACTTTATTTTAAATCCATAAAAGTCTCGATTTGGATGCCAATACAAGCCAAGGGTCTTAATCGAATCCTTGTTGTCGATTTCAAGGATGCTTGTATTTGACATGTGTTCTGGTGGGATGGTACTTAAAAGAGATGGGTGATTTGATGCCCATTTCCTAAGCTCCATGCCTGCTGATTGAAGTGCTGCAATAAGTTGATTTCGAATTTGTAGGGCACCGTCTATAGTTTCATGCCCAGTCCGTACATCGTCGACATAAATCTCCTTGCGAAGCACGTTTCCAGCCAATGGATATCGATCATGTTCGTCTTGTGCTAACTGATGCATGATGCGGATAGCCGTATATGGAGCAGATGCTGTGCCGAAGGTGACAGTAGTTAGGCAATATTCTTCAATTTGATCTTGAGCGTTGCGCCACAAGATTCGTTGATACTGAGCATCATCAGGATGCATGTCTATGCAGCGGTACATTTTCTGGATGTCGGCTGCAAATACATATCGATGTAGCCGCCAGTTTAGAATGACGCCTCCGAGGTCATTCTGAAGTGCTGGGCCAATGCATAATATGTCATTCAAAGATTTTCCATTGGAGGTTTTGCACGAGGCATCATACACCACGCGCACTCTGGTGGTGGCGCTGTCCTCCTTTACCAGTGCGTGATGAGGTAGGGTACACGAGGAGAAAGCGATCTGTCCCTTTTTATCTGTGAAGCGATGCTGTGCTTCTGAGCTCTTGGCTTTGGAAATCTGGCCAAGGTGGAAGTACTCCTTGATGACGGATGCATATTGGGTCTTCATCTCGGATTGCTTCTGCAACCTTCGCTCCAAAAGATGAAAACGATTTAGAGCCGTTTGTCGTGATTTGCCTAGAACTTGAGTAGGATCAAAGGCGGTTTTGAGTGGTAAGCGTACCATGTATTTGCCGTTGGGTTGGCGTACGTGCGTGCGTTGGAAATGATCTTCGCACCACTGCTCCTCTGCTGTAAGATGCCGTTCTGTACCGATTTGATCAAGTGCAAAGAATTTTTGGACAAGGGTATCCAGGTTCGTTTGATGACATCGGACTGGTACCATATGTGTATGAGATTCCTCAAGTTGTCCGAAAACAATCCATCCCAGTTGCGTGAGTTGAGCAATCGGCTGGTGTGGAGTTCCTTTTCGGATTTCGGGTAGCATATACGGTTTGATCGCGCAAAGGTGGGATCAGCCAGTTGCAGTCCTTGTAGATTGTGACATTCTTGTATACTGAGATTGGTCCTTGGTAGATGTGAGGTTAAAGATCGAAGGACAAACGCTGTATCTATAAAAATGTTAAATATTGAATCTATGCAAGAAGTTAATGAAAACTCGGTACGATAATTGCATTTATTGTTGGAGTTATTACCAACTCCCTTGATTTCTGCTGCGATTCGATGACGCTTGAGTACAACATAAGCGTTTGGACAACGTGTTCGGTGACGAGAATACCTTCGGATCCATGATCAATTAGTGCTCGCACCACTGCGGATTGACCAGTTGTATGATTGTGCAATGTAACCAATGCCGTTGCGAGGATCATGTTCCGAGGGGTGAGATGAGATGCAACTGCTGTGACGAGTTGCGTTGTGTTGGCTCCAATCGACGAGTCGTTCGCTGCAGACGATGAAGGCGCAATGGGTGAACTAAAGAAGAATTAGAACTTGGAGATGCTTGCTGAGCAGGAAAGTGCAAGAGGGTATGATGACGTTGCCCACATTGCGAGCAATTCCTACCTGCTATTACACTGAGACTGCGAATGTGAAGGGCTGAGACAGTTAAGACATGCCTTGGTGCGATCAACAATGAGTTTTCGTGCGAAGCAATCTTTGGACAGAAAGTCGGGACAACGCCGCAAGATATGGGCGTCGCTGCAGTGGGCACAGCGAATGGGGCCAGTAGATCCAGCGGTAGTGTGGAAGCTGCTGCCCTTGTACATAGGGTTGCCTGCATGTTTGGCAGGGTGAGGGTGCCGTTGAGAAGTAGGCTGCGGAGCGGATTGCCGCGATGTTGATGAGTTTTGATTGGTTGTTCGATTCTCAATGATATCGATGCTAACCAGGCGATTGTTTAGGAAGGTTTCCAGAGTTGGGAACGTTGGGATTTCCACAGAACTGCCCAAGCAGTGCTCCCAAGCTTAAAGCGTTGTAGTCGGCAACTTGGTGACTAGGTGATGTACCATCCAGTGGTCACAGTTGCTGATATCGATCTTGAGACGTTTGAATTCATTAATACAAACGTTGGCCGCGTTTAGCATGCGCTTGATGTCCAATGAATTTTCCTTGGTAATTGTTGGCAAGTTGTACAATGCGTTCATATGATGTATAAACTGTAAACGTGGATTATTATACCGCTTGACGATGAGATCCCATGCCGTTTTGTAGTTAATCTCAGTTAAATCCATTTGATGTACATCTTGATCGAGACCAGGCGGCAGAGCTTGTTTCAAAAAGTGGAATCTTTGAACACTAGAAAGAGCAGAATTCTCATGGATGAGTTGAACAAACACATCATTAAAGGCCAATCAGTGAATTTGCCAGAAAATTTAGGTACAGGCAATTTGGGTAGTTGGACTGTAGAGCCTGCTGTTGCCTGTAGCGCTGTTGAGTTATGGCTTTGACCAAAACCATGTGCAAAAGATTCATTAGGAGTCGAAGGAAAGGCGGTGTCATATGCCTCTAGAACCACGCAGTAGACTGTGATGTAATCTTCCTCAAACTTATCTGCTAAATTGTTTGTAAAATATGTGTGAGAACGAGAACATTGGGCTATAATTAATTGTTGATGATTACTGTTGAACTGTTTTGATAACTCTTCCAATTTATTTAGGCGCAACTGAAAATATTGTTTTGTCTTTCGTGACGGACTGTCTTTCTTAAAGTTGATATGAATTTGTTTTAAACGATCAAGCATATCACTTTGAAGCGAATAAATATATTCTGTATTGGCAGAGTTGTTCTCATGATGTAATTCTGCATTCTTTGAGCCACCCTGTACTCTCTCATCTTCATTTCCCATTTTGTCTGAGTGAATTTAATATGTACTAAACTTGAAAACGGCACTAACCCATGTCAAACATTTAAGCAATAAACGCCCGTACAACTTGAGTAATTTGTATTTCGAAAAATTTCATTACAAATTAATATAGTAATTTGTAATTTTATTTTAATTATTACAAATTAAAATAGTAATTTGTATTTCGAGAAATTTTATTACAAATTACGTGAATAATTTGTATTTCTAAAGTTTTATTACAAATTACTTGAGTAATTTGTATTTCGAAAAAAATTTCATTACAAATTAATATAGTAATTTGTAATTTTATTTTAATTATTACAAATTAATATAGTAATTTGTATTTCGAAAAATTTTATTAAAAATTAATATAGTAATTTGTATTTCGGTAATTTTTATTACAAATTACTTGAGTAATTTGTAATTTTACTCGTAATTATTACGAAAAGTAATATTAATGCCGATCCCTGGTACAGAGTATATTACAGTCGGGCTTGACCGACTTTCTTACTTGTTTTAGTGTAGACTTGTATTGTCTGCACGCAGATAAAGTTTGTTTCAAATTTTTGCCCTCCCGCCCCCGCAATATGAAAAAACCTCATATCTCCCACAATTTTCAAAATAGATTGTTCGAACCTTCTAGACGTATACTTTAATCATCATTACCTATCGATCGGCCATACATAATTTCTTGATCAGATGAACGATAGAAAAGTTCCCGCCCCCGCAATTTTAAAAAATCCTTATATCTCCCACAATTTTGAAAATAGATTGTTCGAACCTTCTAGACATATATTTTAATCATTATTACCTATCGATCCGTCATACATCATTACCTGTTCAGATGACCGATAGAAAAGTTCCCGCCCACGCAATTTCAGAAATTCCTCATATCTCACACAATTTCGAAAATAGATTAATCAAACCTTTTAGACATGTATTTTAATCATCATTATTTATCGATCCGCCATACATAATTTCCGGATCAGATGAGTTATAGTAGAGTTGCCACCCCCGCCATTTTAAAACAAGTAAGAATGTCGGTCAAGCCCGACTGTTATATACTCTGTACCTGTTTGTACGAAACTAATAACTTTAAAGTGTGAGGTTTTTTCAAAATCTGGGGGTGGCAACTCTTTCGACTGGTTGAAAAACGATGTATGGGGGCTTGATAAGTAATGATGAGTAGAATTACCTAACTCGTAAAATTATAAAATTTGTATATAATTTCCTTTTAACATAAACGTATCTATATTAGTCACGCGGAAATCACGAGTGATTTCTGACCGCAGGCCATCTCAATTACATCGCTCCTCTCATAGCAAGGTCCAATTGGGAAATTACCAGTTAGCTATTGCCTTCTCGCTCTCTCTTTCACGTAAGTTCTACCAATCGCTAAGGTGTTGTTGTTGTTGGTTTTTATTTTCTTTTACGTATAGCTCTAATATCGTTCATCGATTCAAAATAAGTAGTAGAATATATGTCTAGAATGTTCGAACTATCTATCTTGAAAATTGTGGGAGTTATTTCGTTTTTTTTTATTTGCGGGGGAGGCAGGGGGCGTGGCAAAAATTAAAACTAAACTTGATCTGCCTGCAAGTATAAGAAATATATGTTCCGTACACCTCAAACTTCTATCTCTTACCATCTCTGAGATCTCTTCGTTCATACGGACAGACGGACAGACAGACGGACAGACAGACGGACAGACAGACGGACATGGCTATATCGACTCGGCTGTTGATGCTGATCAAGAATATAAATACTTTATAGGGTCGGAGATGCCTCCTTCTGGCTGTTACATACATTTGCACAAACCCAATATACTCTGTGTACCATCGGTACAGAGTATAAAAACCACATATCTCCCACGATTTGGCCATGTTGTGATATAATAAAATATTCTGAAATAAACCTTACGGGTATATCGAAGTCGAGCAGGGCCGACTTCAAATTACGCTCTCGTTTTTTGTGTAAATGTACTTTTCATTTCTATTTTTTTTTAAATAATCCAAAATAATCGTTGAAAGTAGTAAAATTATTTTTTTGATTATTTTTTAATAATTTTGATTATTTTATCGTAATTTCAAATAATCCCGATTTTTTCTGATTATTTATAATCGTAATCAATAATCAATCATGGGAAACTAAAAATAATCGTAATTAACTTGATTTTTCTTCAAAAAATAAATAATCTAATTAGTAATAATTATGATTAGTAACACAGTTCTACAAAATGTGACCTTTTTGTGAGTATCCCGAACATTTTAAACTAATTACTGTTCCTCTACCCATGCTGAATACGAGTTGATAGGCCAAAGTCATATCTTAGTTTCCATTTCCAAGAAATTGCGGAAAATGCATATTTTCGATTTTTGACCTATTCGAATTTTTGGAGGCCACACTAACCATAAGTTGATGGGTTTATGAAGCCTATTTAATAGTAAACATGTCAATGCAACTGAGAAAAATCAAACACGCGGTAAAAGTAAAGCCAAAAGAGAGGACAATTGCCTCTGAAGTCAAGTTTTTCTATATTTATTGCGTTTTTGTCAAACTAAATCATCTGCTACAAGCCAGTGGATTGGTCTGATATTTTTTGCAACCACACAATCATATAGTTTAACATATGCATTAATTATGGCAATTTTGTTAAATTTATGACAGGTAAATTGGCAACGTAAGAGCCTTTTTTAACCGAAAATTAACATTTAAATTTTATGGGAGGACAACTAGATTCCAACCCCAAATTTTTATAGGAATAATCAAAAGGCTACTTGATATAACATTGACTTAAGTAAATTTTTATCCAAATGTAGACTAATAATATTAATGGAATGCTACGTTAAGCTAGGTACTCAGACACGAATAACATTCTCGCTGCTAGAATTGTTTCATAATTCGAAGAGCGGCCTCTTAGAATGTAGGGTGACCAAACCACAGTGAAAAGGCTGTAAAAAGTCACTGAATCCGAAATGGTCACTCTGGTCTTGTCAGCTGTTCTTTGTTTACAAAATAAGCGGGCAACAGAGATTGTAAAATAAATGTTTATAAAATTGAAAATGGATGGCTCTATGTGAAATGCAGAGGTTATGGGCATTGCCATGGTTGATTTCTTGTGTGTATTTCGCGTATCACTGAAAGAGGATGCAATAACCTCAGAGCGGCAAATTGTTGGCCAAATCCCTTTAAATAGGTATAATCCTGACCGCTTTGGGCACCGCAACTTGTTCATCCTCCGCAAAGTTCTCAAAATTGTTTTTGTTTTACCTTTTGGTCTTCTTTGAATCCATTTTTTCAAACTGTGTGCTCTATTCTAAGAGGTACCTTTTCGAATTATCAAACATGTTTCATAATTCGAAGACCCCCCTACGAGAATGTATCAGCTGTTTTTGACAAACGATCTGGCAGCCCCACACATTATACGAGCGTATTCTAGACGTCTGAGTACGGCCTCTTAGAAGGCTTTAGAGAAAATTCGAAGAGCACATTCGAAGAGCTATGTAATTAGATAGGCAGCTAGAATGTTATTCGTGTCTGAGTACCTAGCTTAAAGATAGTGAAAGTAAGTAAATTTGTTTTATGATGCCAAAAACAAAAATTGTTCAATTTTAAACAGGGATTATAATTATTGTAATTTTTAATTTAAAAATTACAAAATAAGAATTATATATTGATTTTTTTCAATAAATTGGAAAATAACTGTAAAGAAGTTTTTCCAGCCAGGGACTTACTCAGCCTGTCCAAGGTCAATTACAAGATATTTATAATTTGCGGGGACTCCTGTGAATCAAAAGGAGACGGGAGGATTTTTCTACTTAATTTCCTCTACCGTCGATGTATGCCACTATAATAATCCGCTTAGAAAGAGATGCCAACTATACTGACTTTCTTTCCTAATCCTTACCAAAAGAACCAGAAATATTCTACAGGCTGGCTGAGGACCTGAAGAACGGGAAAGGGGAGTGAGACAAGTCACGTGGTTAATGCCCGACGTGTACAAAAAAAAAAAAAACTGAGCTAAAGACTACTAGGATTGGGAAGAGTCACGTGGTTAATGCCCAACGTGCCCAAAAAAAAAAACTGAGCTAAAGACTACTAGGATTGGGAGGGGTCACGTGGTTAATGCCCAACGTGTCCAAGACTGACCTAAAGACTACTACGGGTGGGACGGATCACGTGGTTAATGCCCGACGTGTCCAAAAACTGACCTAAAGACGGATCACGTGGTTAATGCCCGACGTGTCCACAGAAAACTGACCTAAAGACTGCTAGGATTGAGATGGATCACGTGGTTAATGCCCGACGTGTCCAAAAACTGACCTAAAGACTACTAGGATTGGGACGGGTCACGTGGTTAATGTCCAACGGGTCCAGGACTGACCTAAAGACTACTACGGGTGGGACGGAACACGTGGTTAATACCTCAACGTGTCCAACAAATGGCCTAGAGACTACTATCGTTGGGGCGGATCACGTGGTTCAGATTTTGAGTAGTAGACGCGGTTAATACCCGACGTGTTCCACTCACAATCCACAGAGCAGGAAATAACCTTCTTGTCACCGGCGTAATCTCCCCAATATAATACTCACTTCAAATAAACTTTAAATTAAATTTCACTTTTTATTCTTAATGGAGTGTACCTAAGTCCTAGCTGCACCAGGGTTCAACTGTACTTTTACAAAATTTACCGGCATCTATGTCTCGCGATCTGTCTCGATTTGGCACGTTTCACTCCGGCTCAACTTAATATTCTTAATTAGCTTCACTGCACGTCTTGTCCGCTTGCTTGCCGAAAACTTTCTGCTCTAGCATTTTTGCAGCCTCTGCCCTTGACCCAGTCGCAGCCAACGCCAGCGACGAGCAGCGCCGTTGCAACTGCTTGACCGCAGCAGTCTCTCTCTCTGACACTCTCTAACTGCATGTATTCCAGACATTCCAGACATTCCACGCTGATTTCGCCGTACCTACACACATACTCGCTCACGGCAGTCGAACCACCACTCTCTCGCTCTCTCATGAAAGTTTAGCGACGACGTCGGCACGAAGCAGCCCTGTCGCCATGGTTCGATCGTTGCAGCTGGCCAGCCACGGTGGTTATGTACAGGGTTGCCCATATTCGACGGACCCATCTGGCAACGCCATAACTTTTGACAGAGATGTCAGATCGCTTAATGACATACCGCGTTTGAAGCGTCGGTCCAAGCAGATTTTTACCATGGAACAATACACGCCACGCGAGCGCTCTGAAATAGTTGAAATTTACATTCAACAGAACAAGTCAATTTTGAAAACTCAACGTGCTTTTAAAAAAATTAAAAAATGTGAAAAGTGCGCCTTCTAAGAACACCATTAAGCGTTTATACGAAAAATTTTCGACTGGTGAGGCTCTTTCTAATCCGAAGAGGCCAAATAAAAAGTCGACCAAGGCGATCGGCCGAGAATATCGCTGCCGTACGAGCCAGTGTTGAGAGGTCCCCAAGAACATCCCAAAAACGCCGTTCTCAGCAGTTGGGCATGGCTCGGTCCACTTTACAACGGATTATTCGCGTTGATTTGCATTTGTTCCCGTACAAAATTCAATTGACGCAAAGATTGTTGCCTGCGGACAAGCCTCGTCGATTGGAATGGGCCCAAAGAGTCATCGAAATGGCCGAAGATGACGAGCAATTTTGGAACAAAATTATCATGTCCGATGATGCCCATTTCACATTGAATGGGACCGTAAATAAGCAAAATTGCCGTATTTACGCCACTGAAAATCCTCAGGAGATTCAGAAGTGCCTCTTCATGACGAAAAAGTCACAGTTTGGTGCGGCGTTAGTGCGAAAACGGTCATTGGGCCGTTTTTCTTCCAAAATGAAAATGGCCTTGCTGTTACCATCAACCAGGAGCGTTATCGCGACATGATGACCAATTTTGTGATGCCAATTATTCGTCGAAAGCGTATGAGGCAGTTCTGGTTTCAACAAGACGGCGCTCCACCGCACACAAGTCGCATAACAATCGGTTTTCTGAAGAAATTGTTTCCGGGCCGTTTGATGTCGAAAAGTGGTGATTTGGACTGGCCACCGCGTTCGCCCGATTTGACGCCGCCTGACTTCTTCTTGTGGGGATATTTGAAGTCAAAGGTTTACGTTAACAAGCCAAGGACCGTAGAAGAGCTCAAGGACAACATTCGTGAAGAAATAGCCGCTATTCCGGCCGATATGTTGGCGAAAACGATGGAAAATGCTGCAAAAAGGGCACAATACGCCATCAACGCCAGAGGCGGCCATTTGAGAGATATCACATTCAAAAATTGATGTAAACAAATCTACTTGGAACAAATTAAATGATTAAGATTGCCAACCGCCAAATTTTTATTTTTTTCTTTGATTTTTAAAAAAAAACATGGGTCCGTCGAATATGGGCAACCCTGTATGTGTGTGTGCGTGTGAGAGTGATTTTTGTATGCGTGGCAGGTCCCGTTACTGTTGTTGTTAGATTTGGCTGGCGTTGCTGGCATTCCTTCTTTCTCTCGTCGTTCGCCGCTGACGCTGGGTTTCAAAACAAGATGACATGGGCGGGCTTTCCGAGGGGTGATGACATTATCTACTTATATAATTGGTTAAACGACCGTGGCTCCAATGCCGATTTGTTTTAACTATCCTTAAAAATATAAACTTAAAGTAACTGCCCGTGGAAGTAATATATGCCACTCGATTGTGACGGCCAAAACGTTGGGGCGTCACACTCCCCTCTCACTTCACCGAGCGAAGCGAAATTCTCACATGCGGGGATCGATCACGCCGGGTGTGGCGGCTAACTTGAAAAAGGTTATCCTCGTAAGATTTGGTATAGCGGACCCTCTTCGATGGGCCCTGTGATAGTCCGCGCTCCACATCATCGAGCAAGTCCATAGGAATACGACGTCCTGGTGTTTCGACCTCCCATCCGTCTGGAGCTTCGATCCAATTTGACTCGTCTGCGATGACACTTTGTAAGTCTGCGAGTATCGCGGCTAAATCGGGTTCCACATATTCCCAGACGTTCTTCAGTAACACGGGAGAGACCAATGGAACCGCGGCTGACTCGGCTGGAGGCGTAGCATGTGCCAATTCCGGGGGGCCACTAGAAAAGATCGGGTTGTGCGGTGACACTCGGCGAAGGCTAATGGACGGGAATTTGCTGTCCGGTACTACCTCCCATTGCGCTGACGGCTCGAACAACTCTGGGTATTGGCGCCCATGCTGGGTAACCGAACACACGACGATGAGTGGCTTCCAGGATCTCAGTTCCTAACGCAGCGAACCCTGTGCCTTCGGCATCCTCCTCCTCGGAGAGCGATTCTGACTCCATTCTTCCATGGATCCTGGGTGACTGGTCGTTCCCGGCTTCTGCCAGAAGTGTGGGTCCTTCTTCGTCCTTTCGGGTAACCGGTGTACTTCCCTCTAATGTCGCGTGCTCGGCCGGAACTACTTGTTGCAGAGATTTCTCGTTGGTGAAGACGTCGGGCGGTTCCATTACGGGCGGACTGTCTTCTTCTACGCCGAACCCTTCGGCTTGTTCTCGTATAGCGCGAGTCGGCTCCGTAGGAAACGGGAAGTCCCAAGGTGGGTCCTGGGCTTGTCCTGGTGGTGCCAGGACATCGACTATCATCGTCTGGACTCGAGTCACCCTATAACCAGGCGGTACCATAGTGTAGTGAAAGTTTTCACTCGATCGTACGAAATGAGCATGCCAATACTCGTCTTCGCTATCGCTGTCCTCGACTCCTGGTACATGTCGAATTATGGCGGCAGTGTCTTCAGGTTCTTGACGTTGGTGTGCGTATATTCCGAACCCGCGTCTAGGGTCTCTATCGTTGGGCCGTCCAGTCTGGGTCGTGGATTCGTGAGCAAAACCTCGATTCGGTGGCCATTCTCTGCGAGGCCATGACGAGAAACTTGACATACTGGGAACGGGGCTGTCGATATAGTGGTTTGGGGACCCGGAACTATAGGACCATATTGGGGAGCAAACGGGTTCGTAGGGAACACCAGGCTGAGATTCTCCGGAGTCGTACGCATGTTCACAGAAGTCGTGCGAGTTTCGCTGGTACTCAGAACCGTATGTGGACCCGAATGAGTCACGCGAATCTGGCGCGTGACATACCTAGTGTCGGCCGCCATTCCCTCCTTCTCAAGTTGTACCGGCGACTCTGTTCACCGCTGGCCCGTTGCGCGTTGGACTGGACTATGTCAAATATTTCTTTCATGCGCTCAGCCTTTTCAACGGGAGACGACGACACACAGGCCGATCCGGGGGTTAGCTCTTCGTAGAGCATCCTAGGGAGACGGGGTTCCCTCCCTTGGATCAGAAAAACGGGGGAGAAGCCTGTTGTGTCGGAAACACTTGAGTTTACCGCCAAGGACATCTCCGGCAGCAACTCATCCCACGTGTCCTGACGGCCCTCAACGAATTGGGCGATCATCGTCTTAACTGTACGATTCGCGCGCTCGGTGGGGTTTTCGTGGGGTGAGTAGGGGGCTGTAAACTGAATCTCTGTACCCATCTCTTGCATGAACGACTTGAAAGTATGGCTTGTAAACTGCGTACCATTATCGCAGACCAAGAGCTTGGGGATGCCGAATGTACTCAGTATTCGTTCTCGGAAGGATTTGACAAGATTCGACGCAGTGGCTTTTCGAAGAGGTATGAGTGCGACCCACTTCGAAAATAAATCAAAAAATACGAGCAGGATAGTATTACCTCTTTTTGAACGAGGTAGAGGTCCAACGAAGTCGGCACATAACGTGGTGAAAGGTTCAGATGTGCGTCTCGTGAGCATGTGTTCCGCTGGCTTTTGTTGGCTGACCTTGTATTTTTTGGCATTTCATACAGTTCCGAACGTACCGCTTTACGTCTCGGAACATGCCAGGCCAATAATACCGCTGAGCTATCCGAATAATTGTTTTGCGAACACCAAAATGGCCTGCAGTGGGGGCGTCGTGGCTTTCAGCGAGAACACGTTTGCGATGGCCGGTGGGGACGCAGAACTCCATGGCACGTAATCATCGTCGTCGGGGCGATGGCCTAAGTGGCGATAAAGTTGGCCCTTCTCGAAAGTAAAGTCCGGAAACTCCTCGGGTTTTTCGCGAACCCTCTGCAATTTCCGTGCGAGCCACCTGCAGTCTTCTTCTCCTTCTTCGGCTCTCTGCAAGATGGCTAACGGTTGGCGTGATAGAGCGTCGGCCACCACGTTTTCGTTGCCTTTTCTGTAGCGTATCTCGAAACGAAATTGTTGAAGCTCGAGTGCCCAGCGGGCGATTCGACCCGAGGGGCTCTCGATCGAATTTAGCCACTTCAAGGCTAAGTGGTCCGTTACCACGTCGAACAAGTATCCTTCAAGGTAACAACGCCATTTCCGTATGGCCCAAACGATGGCCAGACACTCCTTCTCAGTCGCCGAGTAGTTTTGTTCGGCCTTGTCTAACCGACGACTGATATACGCCACCACCCTTTCATCCCCATCAATAGTTTGGGTTAGAACAGCTCCCAATCCGAGATCACTGGCATCTGTTTGGACGACAAACCTAGTAGAAAAATCGGGGCACGCGAGTACAGGGGCCTCCGTCAAACGCCTCTTAAGCTCTTGGAAAGATTCTTCTTGCTCAATGCCCCAGGTCCATTTCTTTCCCTTACGCAGTAGGATAGACATTGGGCGTACGACCATGGCAAAATTCGGGACGAACCTTCGGTACCATGAGGCCATGCCGAGGCATCGGCGCAACTCTCTTAATGATGTGGGGGACTTAAGACTGCGGACTGCGGCTACCTTATTTGGGTCGAGTATGTATCCCCTTCGCCCTAATTGTGACCAAGATATACCAGACTTCGTTTAAAGAAAGAGCATTTTTTCATTTATTCGTAAATTTGTTGCTCGTAGCCTTCTAAACACTTCTTGCAGATTTCGAATGTGTTCCTGAAGGTCTCGACCGACGACAAGGATATCGTCTAGATAGGCGAAGGCGTAAGGCTCCAAATCGGGACCAATCACACTGTCCAATGCGCGTTGGAACGTTGCGCTGGCCGAGTGAAGTCCGAAAGGCATAACGCGCCAATGGAATAATCCACGACCCGGAACAGTAAAGGCCGTGTATTGACGGCTCTCTGCGGCCATGGGTATTTGCCAGTACCCACTTTTCAAATCCAGCGTGGATGAACCGGGCATCTTGTAGTCGTTCTAATATATAATTAATCCTGGGGGTTGGGTACGCGTCGGGGATAGATCTGGCGTTCACTTGGCGAAAATCCATACACATCCGCCATTCGTCGTTCTTTTTACTGACAACAACAATCGGTGAACTATACGGGCTACGTGAGGGTTCAATTTGGCCTTGTTCTAACAGCTTGTCGACCTGTGCGTCTATGATTTTCTGCATAGCGGGATTCTAATAACGTTGTTTCACGGGGCGATCGTCTTTCATCGTGATCACGTGCTCCGCTATATGCGGACACGCCTGCGAGGTTCTTAAACTTTGGCAACTCCCTCTTCAAGAATTCCCTGATATGACTCACTATCTCTGGTGGCCAATCACTTTCCAATGTGTCTCCGACGAACGAATGGACTTTGGTCGAGTTAGTACCTTCGACGGCCATTGTCGCATCGGACTCACACCGGTCTGTCGGCAAACTGGGTAAAACAGAAGATGCGATGGTTCAGATCCTTCTCGATCCAATTCGAGGTCCTCGCTGCACGGATCTCTTTTAGGGGATGTCGTTCCCATATCTTCGGCATAGCCTATTAGCACGGGTGACGCTTTTAGTTCTGGAACAGCTTGTTCCACCGACGGTTCTTGTATGTTAACGTCTGATCTGGGGCTTATTGGAACGGAAGGCTCCATAAACACCCCATTAAGGTGTAAACGGGCGTTACCACATTGTATGGTGGTACCAATGGCGCATAAAAAATCGATACCCAATATTACATTGTCTAGCATAGAAGACATTACCAGTAAAGGTATTCGAACGGATTTGCAGTTGAGCTGGATATGGGCTAATAGGACTTGCGTAATGTCTCGTCTAGTCCCATCTGCCAATCTGATCCAGGTGCAGACCTCCCTCAACTCACAAGGACGAATTATACGCTGCATAAAACCCTGGCTTACGAAGCTCCGCGTGGCTCCGGTGTCTATGGTTGCTGCGACCTTGACCCCTTCGAGCGTAATCATGGCTATGACACGCCCATCTTCGACCCGCAAGGGTCCTCTTACAATCGGGCTTGAGCGGTTTGCGTCCCCTCCTGTTCCCGCGACTGCCGAGGACGCTGCTCGTTTCCCGCGTCAGGACGTTGGCAACATTCGATCGTCCGGATGCCATCTCGTCCACAATCCCAACAAACCAACCGACGCGGCTTTCTACATTCCCTAGAGATGTGACCAACCTCACCACAGTTGAAGCAGGCACGACTTTCCCGTTCGCCAGCACCGCTTTCCTGTGTAATCATGCGATTGGCCGATTCCGCGCCAATGGTCTTCGGCATATCCATCGGGTTGGTTCGGGTTTTAAAAGGATTGTTCGGGTTACCGGTCACCACCGCTACCGGTTGCGGTGAGCTATTATCAGGCAGGGTTGTAGGGGGAAATATTTGCTGGGGTGGTCGGATGGTCTCCTGTTGACGACTTCGCTGTTGAATACTCTCAAACTCGACCGCCATTTGCATGAGTTCTACTAACGAAGTGAAATCTGAGCGCCTTATATATAACTGATATTCGGGCAATATGTTTTCGTATATGCGTTCTAACTCTTGATCGATCTCCGTAACCGGCGTGGCGCATGAGAACCCTTAGTTCGAGTACGTAGTCCTTGAAGCTTTCCCTCTTCTCTGATAATGGCAACGTATTTCGTCTTCGAGTCGTCTAAAATACCGTGGGGGCAAGAAGAACTCTAAGAACTCTAACCGGAACCGCGTCCAGGACACTGCGCGCATTCTGGTTAAAAACCATTTGGCCGCTCTCTCTATTAACAATTCGGTCATTGTCCTTGACAAAAGATCTAATGGGATTCCGTATGACTTAGCCCTTTCTTCGATTTGCTCAACGAAAACCAAAGGATCCGTATGTCCGTCGTAACGAACACCCCATTTGCGCACCCGTTCCGCAACAGAAGCGTACATTGTTAGCGAACCAAAATCTTTATTTGTTGTTTCAGGTGCCGATCCCAACAGGGGATATGCCGGCTTTACGTTCTTTACATACCGGGGTACAGGAACTTGGTGTGTGTCGGCCTCTTCCGCCACTAAACCAGGCTGTGAGGCAGTAAGCGACGGTGTAGGTGATCGAACTATAGTTTCGTGTCCCGGAACAGTGAGCGATCCGGCAGCATCCTTTAGTCCACCCTCTAATGGGTGATTTCTGCGATTTCTAACCCTCGACGCATACCGGCACTCATGATCAGCTAACCGAGTCCATACCTCTTGTTCAAACTCCCCGTGTTTGATAACGTCAGCAAACTCACGCCGCATCTCTTCGACTTTTCCTTCAGGATCGAACCCAAATTCCTCGGCGAACGAAATAAGCTCCTCTCTGCGCAAATAATACGCCCATCCGGAACCCACACCAGGGTTCTTGCCTCGAGTATATGCAAGAGGATCTCCTTGGTCACTCTCTGAATTTGACATCGTGGCAACGCGATAAGAATTACTTTGTAATTTAAGGACGACACTTATTTTCGACTTTACGCGGCACTAGATTCTCGAAATTTTTCGTTTTCTCGGGCGACAACTGAACTTAAACTCCTTAGGCAGACTTCTGTTTTACTTTTCTTCGCTTACGCTACTGGCAATCCTTTCTAAAGGTTATGGGCGATATATATACGCGGGTTTTAAACCGCATTCTGCTATTCCCAGTAATTAACACAAATTCCCCAGGGTCCCTGCTCGGGCGCCACTTGTAACGAAGTTTTTCCAGCCAGGGTCTTACTCAGCCTGTCCAAGGTCAATTACAAGATATTTATAATTTGCAGGGACTCCTGTGAATCAAAAGGGAGACGGGAGGATTTTTCTACTTAATTTCCTCTACCGTCGATGTATGCCACTATAATAAACCGCTTAGAAAGAGATGCCAACTATACTGACTTTCTTTCCTAATCCTTACCAAAAGAACCAGAAATATTCTACAGGCTGGCTGAGGACCTGAAGAACGGGAAAGGAGTGAGACAAGTCACGTGGTTAATGCCCGACGTGTCCAAAAAAAAAAAAAACTGGGCTAAAGACTACTAGGATTGGGAGGAGTCACGTGGTTAATGCCCAACGTGCCCAAAAAAAAACTGAGCTAAAGACTACTAGGATTGGGAGGGGTCACGTGGTTAATGCCCAACGTGTCCAAGACTGACCTAAAGACTACTACGGGTGGGACGGATCACGTGGTTAATGCCCGACGTGTCCAAAAACTGACCTAAAGACGGATCACGTGGTTAATGCCCGACGTGTCCACAGAAAACTGACCTAAAGACTGCTAGGATTGAGATGGATCACGTGGTTAATGCCCGACGTGTCCGAAAACTGACCTAAAGACTACTAGGATTGGGACGGGTCACGTGGTTAATGTCCAACGGGTCCAGGACTGACCTAAAGACTACTACGGGTGGGACGGAACACGTGGTTAATACCTCAACGTGTCCAACAAATGGCCTAGAGACTACTATGGTTGGGGCGGATAACGTGGTTAGTGCCCAACGTGTCCAAATCTATCCTAAAAACTGTTCAGATTTTGAGTAGTAGACGCGGTTAATACCCGACGTGTTCCACTCACAATCCACAGAGCAGGAAATAACCTTCTTGTCACCGGCGTAATCTCCCCAATATAATACTCACTTCAAATAAACTTTAAATTAAATTTCACTTTTTATTCTTAATGGAGTGTACCTAAGTCCTAGCTGCACCAGGGTTCAACTGTACTTTTACAAAATTTACCGGCATCTATGTCTCGCGATCTGTCTCGATTTGGCACGTTTCACTCCGGCTCAACTTTATATTCTTAATTAGCTTCACTGCACGTCTTGTCCGCTTGCTTGCCGAAAACTTTCTGCTCTAGCATTGATTTTTGTATGCGTGGCAGGTCCCGTTACTGTTGTTGTTAGATTTGGCTGGCGTTGCTGGCATTCCTTTTCTCTCGTCGTTCGCCGCTGACGCTGGGTTTCAAAACAAGATGACATGGGCGGGCTTTCCGAGGGGTGTGACATTATCTACTTATATAATTGGTTAAACGACCGTGGCTCC
Source organism: Lordiphosa mommai (assembly GCA_018904225.1). Taxonomy (NCBI): domain Eukaryota; kingdom Metazoa; phylum Arthropoda; class Insecta; order Diptera; family Drosophilidae; genus Lordiphosa; species Lordiphosa mommai. The sequence continues at coordinate 105,786 of JAEIFT010000613.1, forward strand.
AATGCCGATTTGTTTTAACTATCCTTAAAAATATAAACTTAAAGTAAATGCCCGTGGAAGTAATATATGCCACTCGATTGTGACGGCCAAAACTTTGGGGCGTCACATAACTCTTATTTTTTAACCTAAAAATTAATTACAAAATAATTATTAAATTGCAATTTTAATATATAAATTGCGAAATAATTCTTATTTTTGATTTTTATAAATAAGAGTTAGTTTTTAATTTTTATTTTAAAAATTTATAATAATAAATAGCAATGCAGTACTTGAGCCAATTGATACAGCCGAGGATATATTATTCTCTTATCTTGAAGATACATTTCAGGAGCAATTGGAAAAAATGAGTATAACAACAAAGGGCATGATTCAAGCGGCTTTGGAAAAGACTCGAAGTCATAGTATCTATCAATCCCAAATCCAATCAAATCCTGTGCAACAGCCGCCTCGTTGTTGACATAACACCGTCTCTCTTCCAACATTTAGTGGAAAACATTCCGAATTAAACAATTTTATGAGCTTGTTCGAAAAAATTTGCTCACAATGACGATTCCATAACGACATTGGAAAATTCAATTACCTCATTTTAATCATAAACAAAAAAAATAAAGCATAAAAAAAAAAATAAAAAACGAGAAGGCTAAGCTAACTTCGACTGTGCCGAAGTTTTAATACACTTGAAAAACTTTACTCCAACTGATTCAACTGGAAATAAAAAAAAATAAAATTTTTAAATCATTGATCATAAAAATTTAATAACAATAAAAATTTTTCTTAGTAAAACACATTTTCCGACCGATCGGTCCTATGGCAGTTATATGCTATAGTCATCTGATTTTGATAAATTTTTTCAGACTTGTATGGAAACATATAAAACAAATATATACTACGACTGGAGACGCTACGATAAGAAACAAAAAAGTTTTTCTCACTAGAAGTAGTTTTTTGACCGACCGTTTATATGGCAGCTATATGCTATAGTCATCCGATTTTGATAAATTTTTTCAGAATTGTGTGGAAACATATAAAACAAATATATACTACGATTCGAGACGCTACGATGGAAATCAAAAAAGTTTTTCTCACAAAGACTTATTTTTCGACCGATCGTTCCTATGGCAGCTATATGCTATAGTGATCCGATTTTGATACATTTTCCAGAATTATGTGGAAGCATATAAAACTAACATATACCAAGATTAGTGACGTTACGATGGAAAACAAAAAAAGTTTTTCTAACTAGAATTAGTTCTTAGACCGATCTTTCCTATGGCAGCTATATGATATAGTCATCCGATCCTGCCGGTTCCGACATATTAGTTGCGTGCAGTAAAAAGAAGACTCTGTGCAAAATTTCAGCTGGATAGCTTTAAAACTGAGGGACTAGTTTGCGTAGAAACAGACAGACAGACAGACAGACAGACAGACAGACGGACAGACAGACGGACAGACGGACAGACGGACGGACGGACAGACGGAAATGAACTCGGCTCGTCGTCCTGATCAAGAATATATATAGTTTATGTGGTCGGAAATAAATATTTCTATGCGTTACAAACTTCTGGGCAAAATTAATATACACTTTTCAAGTGTATAAAAAGAGACCAACCATTACCCGGATTCGAACCAGCATATCAAAAAAACAAGGCGTCAATTCTATCCACTCAGCCAATTCCTTTTCCGTAAATCAGGTAGCTTAATTTCTATATATAGTTAATCAGTACATAATGTTAAAATTGAGTACTTTATGTTAAATTTCTCGGATGTACTCAGTTTGTTTGGGGCGAGTACCAACATAATGAATTGATGTACATCCATTTAACATTAATTTTCATATAGAAGGCCCTGTGAAAAAACTTTCATCCTCATCAAAATCAGCTCGAATGTACATATATGTAGCAGTGGAAATAGGCTATTACTTTTTCATATTTGTATCAGACCATTAAGTATACTTTTAATGTCATTCTAGCGAGGTTATTTAATATTAGGCAAATATGGATTTGGGTGAAATTTTGTAATCTAGTACTGCTGGAATGTTATTGTACATTTGTTATACACTTGAAAAGTGTTTATTAATTTTGCCCAGAAGTATGTAACGCATAGAAATATTCATTTCCGACCCCATAAACTATATATATTCTTGATCAGGACGACGAGCTGAGTTCATTTCCGCTTGTCCGTCCGTCCGTCTGTCCGTCTGTCCTGTCTGTCCGTCTGTCCGTCTGTCCGTCTGTCTGTCTGTTTCTACGCAAACTAGTCCCTCAGTTTTAAAGCTATCGAGCTGAAATTTTGCACAGAATCTTCTTTTTACTGCACGCAACTAATATGTCGGAACCGGCCGGATCGGATGACTATATCATATAGGTGTCATAGAACGATCGGTCGAAAAATAAGTCTTTGTGAGAAAAACTTTTTGATTCCCATCGTAGCGTCACCAATCGTAGTATATATTAGTTTTATATGTTTCCCCCACAATTCGGAAAAAAATTGATCAAAATCGGATGACTATAGCATATAGCTGCCATAGAAACGGAAGGTCAAAAAAACTACTTCTAGTGAGAAAAACTTTTTTTTGTTTTCCATCGTAGCGTCTCCAATCTTAATATATATTAGTTTTATATGCTTTGACACAATTCCGGGAAAAAATTTATCAAAATCGGATGACTATTGCATATAGCTGCCATATAAACGGTCGGTCAAAAAATACTTCTAGTGAGAAAAACTTTTTTTTTCTATCGTAGCGTCTCCAATCTTGGTATATATTAGTTTTATATGCTTTCACATAATTTCGAAAAATTTTTATCAAAATCGGAGGACTATAGCATAGATCGGGCGGAAAATGTGTTTTACTAAGAAAAGTTTTTTTTTATGGTATCAAATTTTTATTATCAATGATTTAAAAATTGTAAATATTTGATATCTATATCCTATATATATTTTACCGGTTAAATCAGTTGGAGTAATCTTTTTCAAGTGTATTAGAACTTCGGCACAGTCGAAGTTAGCTTTGCCTTCTCGTTTATGGCAGTTATATGATATAGTCATCCGATCCTGCCGGTTCCGACATATTAGTTGCGTGCAGTAAAAAGAAGACTCTGTGCAAAATTTCAGCTGGATAGCTTTAAAACTGAGGGACTAGTTTGCGTAGAAACAGACAGACAGACAGACAGACAGACGGACAGACGGACAACGGACAGACGGACAGACGGACAGACGGACGGACGGACAGACGGAAATGAACTCGGCTCGTCGTCCTGATCAAGAATATATATAGTTTATGTGGTCGGAAATAAATATTTCTATGCGTTACAAACTTCTGGGCAAAATTAATATACACTTTTCAAGTGTATAAAAAGAGACCAACCATTACCCGGATTCGAACCAGCATATCAAAAAAACAAGGCGTCAATTCTATCCACTCAGCCAATTCCTTTTCCGTAAATCAGGTAGCTTAATTTCTATATATAGTTAATCAGTACATAATGTTAAAATTGAGTACTTTATGTTAAATTTCTCGGATGTACTCAGTTTGTTTGGGGCGAGTACCAACATAATGAATTGATGTACATCCATTTAACATTAATTTTCATATAGAAGGCCCTGTGAAAAAACTTTCATCCTCATCAAAATCAGCTCGGATGTACATATATGTAGCAGTGGAAATAGGCTATTACTTTTTTTCATATTTGTATCAGACCATTAAGTATACTTTTAATGTCATTCTAGCGAGGTTATTTAATATGAGGCAAATATGGATTTGGGTGAAATTTTGTAATCTAGTACTGCTGGAATGTTATTGTACATTTGTTATACACTTGAAAAGTGTTTATTAATTTTGCCCAGAAGTATGTAACGCATAGAAATATTCATTTCCGACCCCATAAACTATATATATTCTTGATCAGGACGACGAGCTGAGTTCATTTCCGCTTGTCCGTCCGTCCGTCTGTCCGTCTGTCTGTCTGTCCGTCTGTCTGTCTGTTTCTACGCAAACTAGTCCCTCAGTTTTAAAGCTATCGAGCTGAAATTTTGCACAGAATCTTCTTTTACTGCACGCAACTAATATGTCGGAACCGGCCGGATCGGATGACTATATCATATAGGTGTCATAGGAACGATCGGTCGAAAAATAAGTCTTTGTGAGAAAAACTTTTTTGATTTCCATCGTAGCGTCACCAATCGTAGTATATATTAATTTTATATGTTTCCCCACAATTCGGAAAAAATTGATCAAAATCGGATGACTATAGCATATAGCTGCCATAGAAACGGAAGGTCAAAAAACTACTTCTAGTGAGAAAAACTTTTTGTTTTCCATCGTAGCGTCTCCAATCTTAATATATATTAGTTTTATATGCTTTGACAGAATTCGGAAAAATTTATCAAAATCGGATGACTATTGCATATAGCTGCCATATAAACGGTCGGTCAAAAAATACTTCTAGTGAGAAAAACTTTTTTTTTTTCTATCGTAGCGTCTCCAATCTTGGTATATATTAGTTTTATATTCTTTCACATAATTTCGAAAAATTTATCAAAATCGGAGGACTATAGCATATAGCTGCCATTGGACCGATCGGGCGGAAAATGTGTTTTACCAAGAAAAGTTTTTTTTATGGTATCAAATTTTTATTATCAATGATTTAAAATTGTAAATATTTGATATCTATATCCTATATATATTTTACCGGTTAAATCAGTTGGAGTAATCTTTTTCAAGTGTATTAGAACTTCGGCACAGTCGAAGTTAGCTTTGCCTTCTCGTTTAACTATTAACGTAAGAGCTATGTTAAATTAAGTAGCCATTTGTATTTCCTATACAAATTTTGTGAAGATAATCTAGTAGTCCTGTCATAAATTTTAATTAATTTTTTCCCAAAAAAAAAGAGACTGTAGCTTTTTCTAGCTAACTGATAAAATGGACTTTCAGCGAATTCTTGAAAACAAGAGCTGATTGAGAAAACCAGAGACCAGTTTTGAAATCAGTGCACAAAACTGGAACAGAATTTTGCATCAAAAGGGCTTGAGCAAAATGGCTGTTGGCCTATGTATTTATAGCGTTTTTGTCAAACTAAATCATCTGCTACAATCCAGTAGATTGGTCGGATATTTTTTGCAACTACATATCATATAGTTTAACATATGCGCTAATTATGGCAATTTTGTTAAATTTATGACAGGTAAATTGGCCGCGTAAGAGCCTTTTTTAACCGAAAATTAACATTAAATTTTATGAGAGGACAACTAGATTCCGACCCAAAATTTTTATAGGAATTATCAAAAGGCTACTTAATATAACATTGGCTTAAGTAAATATTTATTCAAATGTAGACTTATAACATTCATGGAATGCTTGGTTAAGTTTTGCTGGTTGTGGAAGCATGACGGAATTATAAAAAAATTAAAAAAGTTAAGTTAAATTATATGAAGCTAAAATAAATGAAAATTCTCTTTTTTCATTTCTATATGGATGTTATTGGGCCTAAAGCTTTTCATTTACTTTGAAACAAACTTTGAATTATATATGCAGAACCCCAAAAGTCAAAAGAGTATTTAAGATCAAAACAGCAGGGGCAGTCCAAGTTTGCAGTACAGCGTAAATAAGCATTTAAACTGTTCAAATCACTGGAAGCTTATTTAAAATTGAATAATATTTTTTTTGGCATCATAAAACAAATTTACTTACTTTCACTATCTTAACGTTGCATTCCATGAATGTTATTAGTCCACATTTGGATACAAATTTACTTAAGCCAATGTTATATCAAGTAGCCTTTTGATAATTACTATAAAAATTTTGGGTTGGAATCTAGTTGTCCTCCCATAAAATGAAACGTTGATTTTCGGTTAAAAAAGGCTCTAACGTTGCCAATGTACCTGTCATAAATTCAGCAAAATTGGCATAATTAATGCATATGTTAAACTATATGATTGTGTGGTTGCAAAAAATATCAGACCAATCCACTGGCTTGTAGCAGATGATTTAGTTTGTCAAAAACGCTATAAATATAGAAAAACTTGACTTCAGAGGCAATTTTCCACTCTTTTGGATTTACTTTTACCGCGTGTTTGATTTTTCTCAGTTGCATTGACATATTTACTATTAAATAGGCTTCATAAACCCATCAACTTATAGTTAGTGTGGCCTCCAAGAATTCGAATCGGTCAAAAAATCGAAAATATGCATTTTCCGCAATTTCTTGGAAATGGAAACTAAGATATGACTTTGGCCTATCAACTCGCGTTCAGCATGGGTAGACGAACATTAATAAGTTAAAAATGTTCGGGATACTTTTGGCTGTTGAACAGTGTAATCATTATTTAACAGCTATGATTTTAACTAGACTGCGAGCGTATTTAGTAGTATTTGTCGCATTTGTGGTGAAATACGTAGATGGTTTTATGGAATTTCGAAATAAAAAGCGACTTTTCAACAAAGAGATGTCTGAATCATCTACTCCAGTAAGAAAGGACAAAATGGAGTCAGATAATGAGTCGGAACAGGACAAGTCGCAACTGGACAACAATGATACAATTGTGGATAATACAGTTTCTAGTGCGCAGTTGTTGGAGCGCATACTGGATAAAATATCCTCATTATCTACATAGTCGGAGAAGATGATGAAATGTATGGAGGATTTGGCCTATCGTATTGGTATGCTGGAGCAACCAGCAATAGTGGGTACAAATCGTGGCCCAACTGGAGTGGCTCATCAATATGGTGCAAACTTTTATACACAAGAAAGCGAGGCAGAAGGCGCATATAGAATCGCAGTTTACGGAGCCGCACAAGGTGGCCAAAATGGACGTTAAGGTCTATTCTCAGATGACATACAAATTATTTAAGCAAACAAAGGCGGGCAAGGACAAATTATGAAGCTTCTTTTGGAGGCCTTTTAATAGGTTGTAACAACACTTGAAAGCGATTAGCCAATATCCAAATGCGTTCTCTACCACCCGTGACAGCATATAATTGAAATGTTGTCGGCTTAACATTTGGTTTGTTTTTGTGTAAGGATTCATCAAGTATTCCGTGAGGGCAAAAGCGTCATCTGATACGAATACATATGGAAGCACAAAAGATGATTCTGGCAAATTGCAAGGAGCAGGAATATGCACTTGGTATGCTTCGATTGCATATTTCAAATCAGAGTGCACCCAAACTCCTGCATCGACCACGCGTCTATTGGTTCCCACATCAACATATGTGAATTTATAGTTTGCATCAACAATAGCCATTAAAATTATGGAATTGTCACATTTATAATTAAAACGAGAAGGCAAAGCTAACTTCGACTGTGCCGAAGTTCTAATACACTTGAAAAAGATTACTCCAACTGATTTAACCGGTAAAATATATATAGGATATAGATATCAAATATTTACAATTTTTAAATCATTGATAATAAAAAATTTGATACCATAAAAAAACTTTTCTTAGTAAAAAAACACATTTTTCCGCCCGATCGGTCCAATGGCAGCTATATGCTATAGTCCTCCGATTTTGATCAATTGTTTTCCGAATTGTGGGAAACATATAAAACTAATATATACTACGATTGGTGACGCTACGATGGAAATCAAAAAAGTTTTTCTCACAAAGACTTATTTTTCGACCGATCGTTCCTATGACACCTATATGATATAGTCATCCGATCCGGCCGGTTCCGACATATTAGTTGCGTGCAGTAAAAAGAATATTCTGTGCAAAATTTCAGCTCGATAGCTTTAAAACTGAGGGACTAGTTTGCGTAGAAACAGACAGACAGACGGACAGACAGACAGACGGACAGACGGACGGACGGGCAAGCGGAAATGAACTCAGCTCGTCGTCCTGATCAAGAATATATATAGTTTATGGGGTCGGAAATGAATATTTCTATGCGTTACATACTTCTGGGCAAAATTAATATACACTTTTCAAGTGTATAAAAAGTAGACCCAGCTTTTGCCAACGCTCGTATCTTGCAATGCTAGTACTACTACCCTCAAACACCCAAAATTTCAAATATGAAAAAATTCCGCTACTTAAAAAAAAAAAAAAAGCAAGTGAGGGTTCATTCGAAAGGTATTTTCAAAACCTATTTTATAGTATACATAAGAAATGTATATTTCAATTTGTATTAAATGAATTAGCTTAAACGCTCACTAAGTCATGCTTAAAATTTTCCTTTGCACATGCGCTTCTTATCTGCGTGTGTCTTCGACTGTGCCGAAGTTTTAATACACTTGAAAAACTTTACTCCAACTGATTTAACTGGAAAAATATATATAGGATATAGATATCAGATATTTAAAATTATTAAATCATTTATAATAAAATTTGATACCATAAAAAAATTTTTCTTAGTAAAACACATTTTCCGACCGATCGGTCCTATGGCAGCTATATGCTATAGTCATCCGATTTTGATAATTTTTTAAAATTATGTGAAAGCATATATAACTAATATATACCAAGATTGGGACGCTACGATAGAAAACAAAAAGGTTTTTCTCACTAGAAGTAGATTTTTGACCGACCGTTTATATGGCAGCTATATGCTATAGTCATCCGATTATGATCAATTTTTTCAGAATTGTGTGGAAACATATAAAACTAACATATACCAAGATTAGTGACGCTATGATGGAAAACAAAAAAGTTTTTCTAACTAGAACTAGTTCTTAGACCGATCGTTCCTATGGCAGCTATATGATATATTCATCAGCTCGGATGTACATATATGTAGCAGTGGAAATAGGCTATTACTTTTTCATATTTGTATCAGACCATTAAGTATACTTTTAATGTCATTCTAGCGAGGTTATTTAATATGAGGCAAATATGGATTTGGGTGAAATTTTGTAATCTAGTACTGCTGGAATGTTATTGTACATTTGTTATACACTTGAAAAGTGTATATTAATTTTGCCCAGAAGTATGTAACGCATAGAAATATTCATTTCCGACCCCATAAACTATATATATTCTTGATCAGGACGACGAGCTGAGTTCATTTCCGCTTGTCCGTCCGTCCGTCTGTCTGTCTGTCCGTCTGTCCGTCTGTCCGTCTGTCCGTCTGTCTGTCTGTCTGTTTCTACGCAAACTAGTCCCTCAGTTTTAAAGCTATCGAGCTGAAATTTTGCACAGAATCTTCTTTTTACTGCACGCAACTAATATGTCGGAACCGGCCGGATCGGATGACTATATCATATAGGTGTCATAGGAACGATCGGTCGAAAAATAAGTCTTTGTGAGAAAAACTTTTTTGATTTCCATCGTAGCGTCACCAATCGTAGTATATATTAGTTTTATATGTTTCCCCACAATTCGGAAAAATGATCAAAATCGGATGACTATAGCATATAGCTGCCATAGAAACGGAAGGTCAAAAAATACTTCTAGTGAGAAAAACTTTTTTGTTTTCCATCGTAGCGTCTCCAATCTTAATATATTAGTTTTATATGCTTTGACACAATTCGGAAAAAATTTATCAAAATCGGATAACTATTGCATATAGCTGCCATATAAACGGTCGGTCAAAAAAATACTTCTAGTGAGAAAAACTTTTTTTTTCTATCGTAGCGTCTCCCATCTTGGTATATTAGTTTTATATTCTTTCACATAATTTCGAAAAATTTATCAAAATCGGAGGACTATAGCATGTAGCTGCCATTGGACCGATCACGGAAAATGTGTTTTACTAAGAAAAGTTTTTTTTATGGTATCAAATTTTTTATTATCAATGATTTAAAAATTGTAAATATTTGATATCTATATCCTATATATATTTTTACCGGTTAAATCAGTTGGATAATCTTTTCAGTGTATTAGAACTTCGGCACAGTCGAAGTTAGCTTTGCCTTCTCGTTTAACTATTAACGTAGAAAGCTATGTTAAATTAAGTAGCCATTTGTATTTCCTATACAAATTTTGTGAAGATAATCTAGTAGTCCTGTCATAAATTTTAATTAATTTTTTCCCAAAAAAGAGACTGTAGCTTTTTCTAGCTAACTGATAAAATGGACTTTCAGCGAATTCTTGAAAACAAGAGCTGATTGAGAAAACCCGAGACCAGTTTTGAAATCAGTGCACAAAACTGGAACAGAATTTTTGCATCAAAAGGGCTTGAGCAAAATGGCTGTTGGCCTATGTATTTATAGCGTTTTTGTCAAACTAAATCATCTGCTACAATCCAGTAGATTGGTCGGATATTTTTTTGCAACCACATATCATATAGTTTAACATATGCGCTAATTATGGCAATTTTGTTAAATTTATGACAGGTAAATTGGCCGCGTAAGAGCCTTTTTTAACCGAAAATTAACATTAAATTTTATGGGAGGACAACTAGATTCCGACCCAAAATTTTTATAGGAATTATCAAAAGGCTACTTAATATAACATTGGCTTAAGTAAATATTTATTCAAATGTAGACTTATAACATTCATGGAATGCTTGGTTAAGTTTTGCTGGTTGTGGAAGCATGACGGAATATAAAAAAAAATTAAAAAAGTTAAGTTAAATTATATGAAGCTAAATTAAATGAAAATTCTCTTTTTCATTTCTATATGGATGTTATTGGGCCTAAAGCTTTCATTTACTTTGGAAACAAACTTTGAATTATATATGCAGAACCCCCAAAAGTCAAAAGAGTATTTAAGATCAAAACAGCAGGGGCAGTCCAAGTTTGCAGTACAGCGTAACAAAGCATTTAAACTGTTCAAATCACTGGAAGCTTATTTAAAATTGAATAATATTTTTTTTGGCATCATAAAACAAATTTACTTACTTTCACTATCTTAACGTTGCATTCCATGAATGTTATTAGTCCACATTTGGATACAAATTTACTTAAGCCAATGTTATATCAAGTAGCCTTTTGATAATTACTATAAAAATTTTGGGTTGGAATCTAGTTGTCCTCCCATAAATGAAACGTTGATTTTCGGTTAAAAAAAGGCTCTAACGTTGCCAATGTACCTGTCATAAATTCAGCAAAATTGGCATAATTAATGCATATGTTAAACATATGATTGTGTGGTTGCAAAAATATCAGACAAATCCACTGGCTTGTAGCAGATGATTTAGTTTGTCAAAAACGCTATAAATATAGAAATGAAAACTGGACTTCAGAGGCAATTTTCCACTCTTTTGGTTTAACTTTACCGCGTGTTTGATTTTTTCTCCAGGTTTGCATCATATTTACTATTAAATAGGCTTCATAAACCCATCAACTTATATTGTTAGTGCGGCCTCCAAGAATTCGAATCGGTCAAAAAATCGAAAATATGCATTTTCCGCAATTTCTTGGAAATGGAAACTAAGATATGACTTTTGGCCTATCAACTCGCGTTCAGCATGGGTAGACGACCCATTAACAAGTTAAAAATGTTTCGAGGATACTTTTGGCTGTTGAACAGTGTAATATTATTTAACAGCTATGATTTTAACTAGACTGCGAGCGTATTTAGTAGTATTTGTCGCATTTGTGGTGAAATACGTAGATGGTTTTATGGAATTTCGAAAATAAGCGACTTTTCAACAAAGAGATGTCTGAATCATCTATCAGTAAGAAAGACAAAATGGAGTCAGATAATGAGTCGGAACAGGACAAGTCCAACTGGAACAACAATGATACAATTGTGGATAATACAGTTTCAGTGCCAGTTGTTGGAGCGCATACTGGATAAAATATCCCTCAATATCTACATAGTCGGAGAAGATGATGAAATGTATGGAGGATTTGGCCTATCGTATTGGTATGCTGGAGCAACCAGCAATAGTGGGTACAAATCGTGGCCCAACTGGAGGTGGCTCTGTAATATGAGTGTAAACTTTTATACAAGAGGCGAGGCAGAAGGCGCATATAGAATCGCAGTTTACGGAGCTGCACAAGGTGGCCAAAATGGACGTTAAGGTCTATTCTCAGATGACATACAAATTATTTAGAAGCAAACAAAGGGCGGGCAAGGACAAATTATGAAGCTTCTTTTTGGAGGCCACTTTTTAATAGGTTGTAACAACACTTGAAAGCGATTAGCCAATATCCAAATGCGTTCTCTACCACCCGTGACAGCATATAATTGAAATGTTGTCGGCTTAACATTTGGTTTGTTTTTGTGTAAGGATTCATCAAGTATTCCGTGAGGGCAAAAGCGTCATCGATACGAATACTATGTAAGCATAATGGAGAAGATTCTGGCAAATTCAAAGGAGCAGGAATATGCACTTGGTATGCTGATTGCATATTTTAATCAGAGTGCACCCAAACTCCTGCATGTCCCCGCGTCCATTGGTTCCCACATCAACATATGTGAATTTATAGTTTGCATCAACAAGGAGCAATTAAATTATGGAATTGTCACATTTATAATTAAAAAAGTAGACCCAGCTTTTGCCAACGCTCGTATCTTGCAATGCTACTACTACTACCCTAAACCAAAATTTCAAATATGAAAAATCTCCGCTACTTAAAAAAAAAAAAAAAAAAGCGTGAGGGGTTCATTTGAAAGGTATCAAAACCTATTTTATGGTATACATAAGAAATGTATATTTCAATTTGTATTAAAATGAATAATTGCTAAACGCTCACTAAGTCATGCTTAAAATTTTTTCCTTTGCACATGCGCTTCTTATCTGCGTGTGTCTTGACTCTGCCGAAGTTTTAATACATTGAAAAACTTTTCACCTGATTTAACTAAAAAAATATATAGGATATAGATATCAGATATTTAAAATTATTAAATCATTTATAATAAAAATTTGATACCATAAAAAAACTTTTCTTAGTAAAACACATTTTCCGATCGATCGGTCCTATGGCAGCTATATGCTATAGTCATCCGATTTTGATAATTTTTTTCAAAATTATGTGAAAGCATATAAAACTAATATATACCAAGATTGGGGACGCTACGATAAAAAACAAAAAAGTTTTTCTCACTAGAAGTAGTTTTTTGACCGACCGTTTATATGTCAGCTATATGCTATAGTCATCCGATTATGATCAATTTTTTCAGAATTGTGTGGAAACATATAAAACAAATATATACTACGATTGGAGACACTACGATTGAAATCAAAAAAAGTTTTTTTCACAAAGACTTATTTTTCGACCGATCGTTCCAGCAGCTATATGCTAAAGTGATCCGATTTTGATACATTTTTCCAGAATTATGTGGAAACATATAAAACTAACATATACCAAGATTGTGACGCTATGATGGAAAAAACAAAAAGTTTTCTAATTAGAACTAGTTCTTAGACCGATCGTTCCTATAGAAGCTATATGATATAGTCATCCGATCCGGCCGGTTCCGACATATTATTTGCGTGCAGTAAAAAGAAGACTCTGTGCAAAATTTCAGCTCGATAGCTTCAAAACTCAGAGACTAGTTCGCGTAGAAACAGACAGACGGACAGACAGACGGACAGACGGACGGACGGACGGACGGAATTGAACTCAGCTCGTCGTCCTGATCAAGAATATATATAGTTTATGGGGTCGGAAATGAATATTTCTATGCGTTAGAAACATGTGGGCAAAATTAATATACACTTTTCAAGTGTATAAAAGTGCATCAGTGCTAATATTTGAACAGCAATGTTGGCTAAAGCCCTATATTGATTTGAATACAGCTTATAGAAAAATAGCAAAAAATGAATTCGAAAACAATTTCTTTAAATTAATGAACAATGCTGTTTATGGTAAGACAATAGAAAATGTTGAAAAAAGAAGAAATATTGACTTAGTAAAAACCTATCGCAGCCATCATATGGAAGCACAATAGATGATTCTGGCAAATTGCAAGGAGCAGGAATATGCACTTGGTATGCTTCGATTGCATATTTCAAATCAGAGTGCACCCAAACTCCTGCATCGACCACGCGTCTATTGGTTCCCACATCAACATATGTGAATTTATAGTTTGCATCAACAATAGCAATTAAAATTATGGAATTGTCACATTTATAATTAAAAAAGTAGACCCAGCTTTTGCCAACGCTCGTATCTTGCAATGCTACTACTACTACCCTCAAACACCCAAAATTTCAAATATGAAAAAATTCCGCTACTTAAAAAAAAAAAAAAGCAAGTGAGGGTTCATTTGAAAGGTATTTTCAAAACCTATTTTATGGTATACATAAGAAATGTATATTTCAATTTGTATTAAAATGAATTAGCTTTAAACGCTCACTAAGTCATGCTTAAAATTTTCCTTTGCACATGCGCTTCTTATCTGCGTGTGTCTTCGACTGTGCCGAAGTTTTAATACACTTGAAAAACTTTACTCCAACTGATTTAACTGGAAAAATATATATAGGATATAGATATCAGATATTTAAAATAATTAAATCATTTATAATAAAAATTTGATACCAAAAAAAAACTTTTCTTAGTAAAACACATTTTCCGACCGATCGGTCCCTATGGCAGCTATATGCTATAGTCATCCGATTTTGATAATTTTTTAAAATTATGTGAAAGCATATAAAACTAATATATACCAAGATTGGGGACGCTACGATAAAAAACAAAAAAGTTTTTCTCACTAGAAGTAGTTTTTTGACCGACCGTTTATATGTCAGCTATATGCTATAGTCATCCGATTATGATCAATTTTTTCAGAATTGTGTGGAAACATATAAAACAAATATATACTACGATTGGAGACACTACGATTGAAATCAAAAAAGTTTTTCTCACAAAGACTTATTTTTCGACCGATCGTTCCTATGGCAGCTATATGCTAAAGTGATCCGATTTTGATACATTTTTCCAGAATTATGTGGAAACATATAAAACTAACATATACCAAGATTAGTGACGCTATGATGGAAAACAAAAAAGTTTTTCTAATTAGAACTAGTTCTTAGACCGATCGTTCCTATGGCAGCTATATGATATAGTCATCCGATCCGGCCGGTTCCGACATATTATTTGCGTGCAGTAAAAAGAAGACTCTGTGCAAAATTTCAGCTCGATAGCTTCAAAACTCAGAGACTAGTTCGCGTAGAAACAGACAGACGGACAGACAGACGGACAGACGGACAGACGGACGGACGGACGGACGGAATTGAACTCAGCTCGTCGTCCTGATCAAGAATATATATAGTTTATGGGGTCGGAAATGAATATTTCTATGCGTTACAAACATGTGGGCAAAATTAATATACACTTTTCAAGTGTATAAAAAGTGCATCGAGTGCTAATATTTGAACAGCAATGTTGGCTAAAGCCCTATATTGATTTGAATACAGCTTATAGAAAAATAGCAAAAAATGAATTCGAAAACAATTTCTTTAAATTAATGAACAATGCTGTTTATGGTAAGACATAGAAAATGTTGAAAAAAGAAGAAATATTGACTTAGTAAAACCTATCGCAGCCATCAAAATAAAGCTGGTCTTCGGCAACTAGTAGCAAGAAATCTTTCCATAGCTTAGAAATGTTTCAAAATGGACTTGTTGCCGTAGAGCAAACGAAATCGCTTATTTGCTATGACAAACCAATATATATTGGGATTGCTGTTTTGGAATTATCAAAACGGTTGATGTATGAATATTATTACAATTTTCTCGTTGTGCAATGTCCATCATTAAAAATAATTTATATGGATACAGATTCCTTTGTTACATCTTCACAAGAAGATGTTTATGAATTAATAAAAGAAAATCCCGACCGTTTTGATACTTTCAATTATCAGCCAGGGAACATGTTTAATATACAACAGGCCAATAATAAGGAATTGGGTTTAATGAAAGATGAGAATGCTGGTCGAATAATGACTTCATTTGCGGGCTAAGGCATACTCATATGTATTTAGATCTGATTGCAATAATTATAAAGAAGTAAAGAAAGTAAAAGGCGTGAAAGGTTCTGTAGTTAAAAAGCTTACACATTCCGATTATATTGAATGTCTTAGACATAAAAAAACATTTTACGGTGAGCAAAGGGTAATAAGAAGTAGAGCTCACCTTTTATATACATAAAGATGATAAGAGATACATAATGGATGATAAGATTTTAACTTTAGCTAATGATCACTATAGTATTAGAGAAATAAATCATAATTTAAATAAAGTAGAAAATAATGAGAATTATAATTATAGATTAAACTCAATAATTGAACAAATTGTTTATTTAAGTTATAAAAAATAACACAGGGCAACAAAATGACCACTTTTAGTGTGGTCTGGGTTTCGATGAAAAATTCTGTTCCTGTTCAGCGCCCTGATTCCAAAAGTGGTCGTTTTTTTCATCAGCTCTTGTTTGCGAAAATCGCGGAAATCATTTGCTGTTTTTAGCTTATGGAAAATTATGGGGTCACCCCCACACAAATTTGTAGGTTTTCTAAGTTTTATGCGTATATACATCAGTAGCCATAAAAATCAAGCGAGCCGCATCAGTAAACCCGAAAGTGACTAAATTGGACCTTGAAGATAATTTTCTCAATTTCTAGCAAATTTTCAAAATAAACCGTCATCCCAACCTAGTGCATAAATCGTAAAATTAAAACAACTATTTTAGCATATAGCCTAACATCTCAGCTATTTTTACGAATTTGTTGCACTTTTATCAGCCTGTTGGCCTAAGCTACAGCCGTTTTTTCACGAAAAAAGTGAATTAAATTTTATGGCAGGACTACTTGATTAATTCACAAAATGTGTATAGGAAATATAAAAAGGCTACTCGATTTAGCATAGTTCTGACATCAATAGTCAAACAAATGTTATTATATAAATTTGGCAGTATAATAAAAAAATTTCCCGCAAAATTCAAATTTTTGTTTTAATTTGATTTTAGTAGTGTTATCTTTTAACCTTTAGTGACAAAAATGGTGTGAATTAAATTAAACCAAAAAAATTTCAACTTTGTGGGGCAATTCCAATTGTAATCCAAATGAGAACAATTAATTGGAGACTATCCTAAATCAGAATCACATATTTATTTTAATAGTAGTTCGCCATAAGTAATATTCCTTACGTGAAAAAACGGCAGTAAATTAGTCAATAAGCTGAGAAAAGTACAAAAATTCGTCAATAGCGGACATGTGCTTAAAATAATTGTTCTTCCCAATTCTACGATGTTAAAAAAAATAAATATTTCAAGTTGTCCAATTTAGACAATTTCTTTACTGGCTCGCCTTGTGTGATTCCATAAGCTAAAAAAGCAACGAAATATTTTTCTCTAGAAAAACCAGACAATTTAAGAACAGAAATTTTCCAGAGGCCAGACCAAATGGCTGTTGCCCAGTATAATTTAATATAATTTTTGTAAATTCTTGTATAATATTGTTAATTTCTTAAGTTCTTAATAAATTTTTGTACTTATCCATGTTGTGTGATTCATTAAATCTAACCAGTTCACAAATACTTTGTCTTTTTCTTTTATAATTTTCTTAACCAAAATTTCATTTTATCTCTTACGTTTTAGAGTTCTTGTTCATAAAAGTAACCTTTAATTGTTTCTCTTTATAATCATCCAGTACATATGTTACTGGGTATGTTAGTTTGATTTTTACTATTCTAAAAATTTCTGTTGTCCAATTGGGTTCATAACCCTTCACAAATATACCCTTATATTTACTTAATCTAACATAATCTCCCCCCGAATTCTTGTGCTTGGGGAATATTTTGGGAATATTGTATACAGTTCGCAGGATAAATTTCTCATTTCGTTTACATACATCCACAGGTCTCATTTAATTGTCCAATGATATGTTTTGTTATATGTTGCGCAATAATTCAGGCAACTTATGCATGTTATAATTGCCTTGCATACTAAGCATATAAGAGTTTTAAAAGTTCTATCAAAACGCTCACATATTGATGCTGTTAAATGTGTATACGTATGATAGTGGTTTATGTTGTTTTCTCTCATTAGTTTCTGAAAGGTTTTATTGAAAAACTCCGTTCCTTGATCAGAGTGGATGTTTTTGGGTATACGCTTTGCTGTTGTAAAAACAGCATTGATTTAACTGCTACTCCAAAAGCATACTTTGAGTATCTATAACGGTGAGGAGGTATCGATGTCCGCTATTTGATTTGTAAATGGAATCATTTCAACTAAATCATTTTCCATGTTTCATATATCCTTTTTTGAACAAATCTACGTCTAGTAAAATTTTTCGAATAGGCTTGTGTATTTCGAAACAACTTGCTGCTTACTCATTTTATTAAAGTGTTTACAGTAAAAATTTTCTTTATTAATACATATATTAGTATATACAACTGTTAGCTAAGACCGCAAAGCTAGTACTGTTTTCTTATAATCTTCAACATCGCGTTTTATTTATTTACACATCTTCTTTGATATTTCCAAACACAATCGGGTTAAATCTATTTGATATCATATCTGAATTCGCATCTAAATCATTGGTGAATATCATGTTTTGCAGAAATTTGCGAAGTAAATATAATAACATTATGGTTGTTTGTCGTTAGGGATCTAATGCACTCACCAGTGTGATCTAGTGTGCCCCCTGCTGAGTTTCACAGCTCCTAGCAGCCTATCTCCTGAACGAATGCCAGTATTTTGGGGTCTAGGTTTCCTAATACCAGTTGGATGTAGGCTGTGTTTCCCAAGACTGTTAAGTCTACACCTTGCCGAACATCGCATTGTGCTATTATATATCCGGATTCGTCTTTCTCTTCACAGAATCTGCAAAGTTGGGTGTTTGTTATCCCCAACCTTAGAGGTGACTCCACAGTCTGCAGCCCTGTCGGATCTGAGTGCATTCTTTCCTAGTTAGATTAGTTTTTTGAACCTTCTGTTATCTTGGTTCACGATTAATACTTTCTTGTCTCAACCCCCAGTTGCGCCCTTACGCTAGTTCATCCGCTATTTCATTTCCGGGAATGTTGTTGTGTCCCGGTATCCAGCGTTGTTCCTGCTACCTAGTTGGACTAATTTTATCTTTGTCTCTAGACTACGGAGGTAATCTTGTAGCTACTGAGCGCGTTAAGTGCTGCCTGGCTATCCGAGAGGATGGCTATTTGTCTATTATGGTAGATCTTCTACGGGAGATGGCACATATTTACGGCTTGAAATATGCTTTGATTCTACCATTGCTTCGAATCTTTTCGTTCTCGGTCCCAATACCCCAAGTCCAGCGCTTTGGGGTGTTATAGACCCATCTGTATACCACTGAATTGTGTGTGGTTCCATTTTGTGTGTTTCTTCTAGTGATATCCAGTCTTTCTAATTACTTTTGTAAACAGTGAAGTTCCTGTCAAAGTGGAATTCTGCTACCATTATAGGGATTTCTTTTCAAGTCTCTTAGCTTCACTATTGTCAAAAATGTGTTTGGTTTGTCAGGATGGTTAAATACATTTTATTGACTTAAATAGGCTTCTTTTGGATACATAATTATACATCAAATATACTGAGCTATTAATTAATCGTATGCACTCCGTGACGTTGAGCACACAACCTCTCTCCTCGGCGTTGCGAACAAGACTCTTCTCTCTCACGATGCAGCAGTCATTTTTGACATCGTTGTCATCCGTCGAGTAGTCGTAAGCGTCTTATTCGATATCCAGTTCTGGAATTAGAGCGCACCATGGCTTCATATGGTCACTGGATACAACGTTGCTGTAGCGCCTTTGAGTTACTGAACGATCAGGCAAATCCTCATCGATATAACGATCGTTTCCTAGAACCTGGTAACTGTAAGGTCCTTTATATGCTGGATCTAATTTGTGCGTTTCTCCTGTAGTCATCGGAACATAATCAATGACTACCAAATCGTTATCTCGAATTTTCGTGGTTGCGTATGCTTCGAGTCGAATCGTTTCTTCCATTTCTGTTGTTGTGCCACTATGTTAGCTGCGGCTTCTGACGATTTTCAACTACGTCCGTTGTTGGATCTTCGCTCATCCGTTAATGCTTAAATAGTACGGTTATAAGAAACATCTCTGGGATTAAAGTTGAACACAAGATCATTCAGTGTGAACTTTGTCGTTGAATTTACGTGCGTATTCATACTCCATTTTATGTTATCCTTATCGGTGCTACTTTTCAAAGCACTTAGCAAAGTTTTATTCATCCTTTCTGCTTGGCTTAATAGCGCGGGGCGTGCGCACTGCCGTTTTGTGTGCTGTAATCATGATCCTTTAAGAAATTTTCAAATTCTTTCGACGTGAATGATGTTCCTCTATCGGAGATTATACGTATGGGCTGTCCAAAAACTCCAAACATCTGTTTAAGTGTCTTTATCACTGGTGTTGTCTTCGTGTTGCGTGTTGCTGCCATAAAATCGTGTATTCTGTAAATGCGCAAACATTAACAAGAATATGACAATTTCCACTCTTGCTTTTTGGAATGGGTCCGTGATCTATATTAATGGTCCGGAATGGTATTGTCTAATATCTTGTAAATGCTTTTCGCCATCTGGCTTGCCTCCTTTTACCTTATTAATACAACATTCTGGGCATGAAGCGATATATGACTTAATATATCTCCTCATTCGTGGAAACCAAAATACCGTTTTATACGTTCCAAGTCTTCTCTGTACCCTAATGTCCCACGTCGTCAGGTTGATTTCGTGATTCCCATCGAATTGTTTGGGAATAACCAATTTGTTGCCATCATCCGTTTTGCGATACAATCTGCTTGCTGTCATAACGTAATCGGCTTTTCACATCTCCACCGTGAACTTTTATCCTTAATGTTGAATATATTTGGTTAATTCAACATCGGATCCTTTTTTGCATCGTATAAAGCCAATCCTCATCAATTGGGTTGTCTTCAATATGCAATCTACTACCGTTTTCGTACTTTCTTCTTCAATACAGGGTTCTCTCATATCATGTGCTTACATATGAAATCAAATTCTTGTAGTTTGAGCCACTTCTGGCGACTGGGGCTTAGTGCTGTCAATCACTTAACGTTGCCACTGCATTGCAATCCGTTACCACCAAAAACTGAGATCCCAGAAGATATATGCGAAACCTTTCTAATGCCTCTGTGATCCTAAACTTCTAGTGTGTGGCTTGAATATCGACTCTCTGCGTCACTACATACTCGGCTGTGGTAAAATACTGGCTTGACGTCTTCTCCTCTCGTTAAAAAAGTATGCCTGCTATACCTGTGCTGCCAGCATCCGTATGTACTTCGTGATATTTCCTGGATCGTATAGTGTTAAAACTGGTTCTGACGTTATGGCATCTTTCAAACGTTTAAAAGCTTTATCTTGCTCTTCCTGCCATATAAATTCTTAACTTAACTACCGTAGCTCGCTTAAAGGCTGTACAATGATGCTGTATTCGAATTAATTGGAAAAAATCGTGGATTCCCTAAGAATCTGCGAACTTCTGTGTCGTTTCTGGTTGTGGGTATTCGTCAATACATTTGGTCTTCTCTTTGCCTGGTTGAATGCCGTTTCGTAATAATGTGACCCAAAACTTGACCTTCGCTTCAAAAACGTACACATTTTGAAGGACGTAACGTTAATCCTGATTTTTTATATTGCCTTTGAAATTCGTTTATTACGTACGAGTCCTCCAGTCACTGTCTTTATGATATGATGATTCATCCACATAACTTATTATTTTGCTTGATGTTTCGAGACCTCTTATGATATCAGCCATCATCTCTTGAATAACTCGAACAATCCTCAGTTGTCAAGAAAGCAGTAAACTTTTTGCTTTTCTCTCTCATTTTTATCTGGTATCCCGGATGTCATATCCAACGTGGTAAAATAGTTGTTTCCAGCTAACTCGGCCAACTGCTCCTCAACGATTGGCATTGGATAATGTTTCTTCACCGTCTTTGCGTTCACACTCTAAAATCGACACTAAATCGACTTTCTCCTCTGACTTTGGTCGCAAAATTGCTGATGCATGTGGTGACGGTCCTTTTGAATGATATTGTTCTTCTGAAGATCATTGGCGTTGAGCGTGGCTTTTCTCGTTGTGCGAATGGGACTTGGTATCGCCTTCCTAGGATTGGCTCCGTCGTTGATACCTCGATTTCCATCGTGTGTCATATTGATATCGCGCTGATATCAGTATCGTGTTGCTCCAACGTTGCAACCGTTGACAATTTCTCTTCAATGTTCATCTTCTGGCATAGAATGTCTCTGCCAAGCAAAACTTCATATTCGAGTACCTCATCAATTCTACCAGCAACCTGGTAATTGTAGATTTTCCCTCGCATTTGAAGTCGGTTAAAATGCATTCCTTTGACTTCTAAAATTGCTCCTCCAAATCCTTGTAAACGTTTTACTGATTTTTGCCTTATGGCTCTCGTAGACACAGATGCTCTTGATAAGTGCGTATTGTAGCTGCCCGTGTCTACAAATGCCTCATACTCGCATCCTCCAATGTGTACCTTTTTCATTATAGGCGGCTGTTCCTTTGTTTCATCATACAATCCTTTTCATCATGTCCAATACTTGAACCTTTTGAACAACGTGGTCTCTTTGATGGTTCCGTACACTTGGTTGCAATATGACCAAATTTATTGCAGTTATAACATTTGGGTCCCTTCGTCTTGTCATCGTTGTTGTTCGTATCCGTAGACTTTGCGTTGCCAGACGATCCTGCCTGGTACTGATATTGCAATCCTCTGCTGATTTCATATTTTCCAAAGATTTAAATTATTCTGAGCATGTACTTAAATTCATTGCAATAATGCCTTTGTCGATTCCTTAGATTTAGCCCATTAATTATATACGAATTTATTGATCTCTCATCTATGTTGGAACGCTTCCTATGTACATCATCGTGTAGAGATCTCCGTCAATGTCTCATTGTACTTCCGTTTGCGGCGCATCATTTCTCTGTGCACATCCGCCGTATTCGCCACACTAGGGAAATCTTTTAGCAATGATTCCCTAAATTGCTCCCATGATCGATATACTGCTTGGGCATCTAACCAATCTTTTGCCACTTCTTTTAGGTTTATGCTGAACAGCAAACAATATGGTCCCATTACTCCACACATAAACATTTTGTAACTGCTCGACTTTGCTGATAAATTGCTCTGATGAAATATTTCTTTTATTGGGTCGGAACTCTGGTAACATTCCTATGACATCCTTAATGCTCGTGTTGTTGCATTTCGTTGATGTCATCCCATGACCTGTACTTTGTGGTGCCAATCCGCCGTGACTCAGCTATACCCTGTGCCGATCGTGTCATCTGCCTCATGTGCCATAGCCGTTGTCAAACGTTCCTGCCTTTCCCTTGCTCGCGTTTGCCGTTGCCCTTCCACTGTCATTGCTGCTACCGTTTGGGTTAAATGTGCCACCATTTCCTTTAGCTCGTTGAGTTCACTTTGCATAGCGCCGTTACCCTCGTTGAAATCGTAGTGATCTGTCTCCACCTGGTCATGCCCAACTTTGGTCGGCTCATAAATTTTGACCTAATTGTTTCCTGTGATCCGAATGTATATGTCTCCGGAGAATAACATCCAGTTCGCTCACGTAATTGGCTTAATTTAACTAACATTTTAGAAAATTTTTCGTGCCAAACTTTTATTTTTTGCTTCTCGTGTTATTGTTCTTCTTCTTTCTCTTTATCGATAAATGGGTACTGCCAACCCCGTTGAATCGTTGTGAAATTCTTTTCGACCGTTTTGCTTTGACTTGATCGTGCCGTGCCGTTTTGTCGATTGTCGCCTTCTTTCTTTTTTTATGTATGTGATCTTCACGACCGTTTTGCTTGCCCGTTTTGGCTTGCCGTTTTGTCGATTTAATTTATATTCCTTTATGAGATCTTCACGACCGTTTTGCGTTGCCCTTTTTGGCTTGCCGTTTTTGTCGATTTCTTTTTCTCGTCGTTGGAATTAGTGTGACCGTTTTGCATTGCCCTTTGTGGCGTGCCGTTGTGTCGTCTCTTTCACTCCCTATGGGATTCGTGACCGTTTTGCTTTTTCGTTGCCGTTGCGCGTCTTTCCCTCGTTGCTTGTTCTCCGAATTAATTTTCACGTCGTAGAAAAATTAACTTTGCTCTTTACGTTGCCATGAATTTGTATCCCACTTCTGATTTGTCAAAAATGTATTTGGTTTGTCAGGATGGTTAAATACATTTATTGACTTAAATATTTAGTCTTCTTTTGGATACATAATTATACATCAAATATACTGAGCTATTAATTAATCGTATGCACTCCTTGACGTTGAGCACACAACCTCTCTCCTCGGCGTTGCGAACAAGACTCTTCTCTCTCACGCTGCAGCAGTCATTTTTGGCACTATGCAATTCCTGCATACTCCCTCTGCTGCTGGACAAAGAAGAACTAAAGAAAAAGGCACAATAAACAAGAAGGAAGATCTGGCACCCACCTAGGAAAAATTGAAAATCTGAGTGAGTAGTGTGTTGTTGAGAAAAAAAAAAATGCCCAGTGATAAATAAAAAACCACAAAATGCCCAAGAGCAGACGCAGTTGCGTAATACTATATATTGCTCTATAGCAAAGAAAGAAATTGCTAAACTTAAAAAATTATTGAATGCAGAAATCCCCCCTCCATGGGATACTGCAAATAAAATACAAAGGAAAGTTTACTTTTTCACTTGTGAAATCAACACTGGAGCAAAAGAAAGCTCAACACACACACTCACAATTAAATATTAAAGTAGTGGGAGAAAATAATAAACCACCCAATAAAATTCAGATACCACAACAAAAGAAGATGTGCCCACCAGACTGCGAGGGACCACTGATAAGTATACACTGCCTGACACCTGCGGCCTGCGCAAAACCAGCGCCGGCACCGCCTGAGCCATAGGCCCCAAAGACAAGAAGTCAGACAGCGCCATCAAGAGCGCCCGACCAATTAAAACATTTAAAATTAATTTTACTTAAAGTTTAAATATATATATACTTGCACGTACATATATACAAAAAAAAAATTATTGTAAAAAAAAAAAAAAAAAAAAACCAATTGTTAAACTGAGCTCTAACCAGCCCGGTAGAGTATGGCCTATAAAGTCATACAAACATTAGGTAGGAAATGTACACCGTCAACCGCGGTTTAAAATCTTTCTCCCCACCCACGAGGGTGTAAGGCTCGTGTGTTTTAGACACTCGAATTTTGATATTTTCAAAAAAACATTTTTTTACATATATACAGAAAAATAAATGAAATAATTGAATTTTTATTAATAAAAACAATAATAAAATAAATCAAAACTGGATATTCCATTAATTTTATTAAACTCCTGGCCCACAATGGGGCTTATCGATAGAAAAACGGTGGATTCAACCGCCAATGTGATTAACACAGTCGAAGTAACTTCACCCGACCTAAAGTTAATTGCAGTTTTATTGATCATAATTCTCGTATTATTGTGCGATAGCATCTCTATTAAATTATATCAGATGCACAATAAGTGCTTAAAAAAAAAAATATATCAGTAGAGCTAATGATTTAGACAAGGTTTATATTTCCGATAGTCTAATATCCAATTATGACCAGCAAAGCTATAAGACAGACCATAGAAAATAACTCTGAATTCATAGCCAGAGCACAACAAATATTATCATAACAAGACAAGGCTATCTCAGTGTACGAATTCGAATAAATTTACATGAACAGATTTAATATGGAGTTTTCTCCATTGGTTCATTGTAATAAAACCCTAAAAGGCATAGTACTGACAACCATACCTGATGTGTCGGTAAACTCTCAACTAGATGAAAATAAGATTCTAGGTAGAACTCTTACGTTCTATGTTGTACTAAAATGAAAATAATAAATGCCATATAAAAAAAAAAAAAGAAGAAACAATTGGTGAATAATTCTCCACATGGGAATGGCGAGAAATATCCATATATTAAAAACCAAAGAGAGGAGTTTGTCAAGTCCTTTAAATGTTTAAATAAAAGTAAATCTCAAGAATGATAAAAAATTAAGCATGTTGAAATTTTTTAATAACAACATACAATGCCATACGAGAAATTATAAATAATAATAAAAATAGACTTATCGCACTTCAATGGACGCAGGCATCAGATGTTATTAAACGTCTGAGAGACAATTTAATACATATATCGAACAGACACAATTTACAACTGTTCTGTCCGACCATATTAAATTCACCCGCTACATTTGATAAATCAGTGTTAATGGAATCTGGTCCTGCAGACAACAAACCAACTAATACTATAAATTCAGTAAACACTGAACCAGCCAACACTACAGATTCAGCAAACACCAAACCAGCCATAACTACAAATCCAAAAGTCACTTTGGCAACTGGAGCCGGAAGCTCAAACAATACCAATATTAGTCAAACGGTAGTAGAATTTTTGAGGCTAGCCTCTACTCTTTTACCAGAATTTGATGGAAAAGCAGAAAAACCTGCAAAGCTTCAAAGACGCATTTGAATCTTGTAGACTCTTTAAAAGGCAACCATGAATCAACAGCGGTAAGCCTAATAAAAACAAAGTTAAAGGCAATGCCAGGAAACTTGATAAGTAATGAGCGGACTATTGCTGCTATCATTACAAAATTAACAAAGACAGTAAAAGGAGAATCAGTGGAAGTAATATCCGCTAAACTTCTAAACTTACAGCAAAAGAGTAAGACTGCTAATCTGTACACACAAGAAGTCGAAAAACTGACCAAGTCCCTGGAAGTAGCTTACATTAATGATGGTTTAACCCCTGATCTGGCCAGTAAATACAGCACAACATTAGCTGTTAAGGCCATGACGCAAAACTGCACAATTGATAAGGTAAAACTTATCATGCAAGCAGGCACATTCAATACTATGAATGATGCTATATCAAAATTTGTCAACAGTTGCACAGAAACTACAGGACAGACAAACCCTGTACTGTACTATCAACAGCGACAAAACTCAGGATATAATAACAGAGGTAATTATCGAGGCAACTATCGTGGCAGAGGTAATTACCAAAATAACGGAAACCGAAACAATAATTTTAATGGACAAGGCCAATACAGAGGGAACTCTAACTTAGAGGCCGTGTCAACTCCAACTATAGAGGTCATGGCAACTCGAACAGAGGCCAGACTAATAACAACAACCATAACAACAATGTCAGAGTGACCCAGAACACTTCGGGAAACTCCCAGCAGCCTTTAGATACACACAACTAAACAACACCCATGTTTACACAATAAACCTCAGTCTCAATATTTTCGTATCATTTGACCATGTAGCAACAGGCAAAAAGCCCACGTTTTTAATAGACACAGGAGCAGACATTTCGCTTTTAAAAGAAAAATCTGATGTCTATCATGATATTCAAACAAACAATACAATTAATATTCAAGGTATATGCAAAGGAACAATAAAATCACAAGGCCTAACCTCAATTGAGCTACAAAGCAGGGACCGAAAATAACAG
Source organism: Lordiphosa mommai (assembly GCA_018904225.1). Classification (NCBI taxonomy): domain Eukaryota; kingdom Metazoa; phylum Arthropoda; class Insecta; order Diptera; family Drosophilidae; genus Lordiphosa; species Lordiphosa mommai. The sequence goes on from JAEIFT010000613.1 coordinate 133,101, forward strand.
TTATGGAAGTAAAAAAAATTACTACGAAATATGGATCCCCTGATAAAATGGAATACACGAATCTTCATAATTTTGAATGGCGAGTCATTAAATGGGATAAATTTTTATTTGCAATTTTTATCACAAAAAATTTTGAAATTGTTATATTATAATTTTTAAATAAAAATTTTGTTTAACTGTTAAATGGTAATTTTTATATAAAAATTTTTGAATAACAGTTAAAACTAATTTTTATTATAAAAACTTAAATTAATTTTTATTTTGTAATTTTATAATAAAATTACTTTTTAATTGTTATGAAAAATTTTTATTATAAAAATTTTTATAAAAATTACTTATCTAGTAGGCGTTTGTAAATCATAGATTGTCTTTGATAGAAGGAAACAAGATTTGCTTAAACCTACTAGATTAGTCATTTTTATAAAAATTTTTATAATAAAAATTTTTTCATAATTAAAAAAATTTTTATTATAAAAATTACAAAAATAAAATTAATTTCAATTTTTATAATAAAAATTAGTTTTAACTGTTATTCAAAAATTTTTATATAAAAATACAATTAACTGTTAAAACAAACATTTTTATTTAAAAATAATAGAATAACGATTATTTTTAAATTTTTAATTAAAAATTAGAAAATAATTGTTATTTCAAAATTTTTATCCAAAAAGTTATAACAGTTACGGTCCCTGCTCAAAGAGATAAATATATTATTCCACACAATTTTCACATAGTTGATTCAAATTTTGCAATACCGTGTGATGGAATAATAGGCATTGACTTTATAAAAAGATTCAATTGCCAATTAAATTTTCAACCATCAGAAGATTGGTTAATAATTAGACCCAATAATTTAAAATTTCCAATTTATGTCCCAATAACATATAGTTCTGGTAACAATTCAATACTTCTACCACCAAGATGTCCGAAAAATAGAACTGTTTCAACATCCCAAAATACTTTCGTCCGTTTACTGAATACAACCGGTAGCGATCAATTAGTTGATATAAACAATTTAAAATTTGAACCGCTTTCGAACTATGACGTAGTTCAAACTAACCAAGAGATCAGAAAAAAACTGTCATATCTCAACTATCAACGAGAAGGCAAAGCTAACTTCGACTGTGTCGAAGTTTTAATACTATTCGAAAAACATTACTCCAACTGATTTAACCGGTAAAATATATATAGGGATATAGATATCAGATATTTAAATTTTTTAATTATTGATAATAAAAAATTTGATACCATAAAAAACTTTTCTTAGTAAATCACATTTTTCGACCGATCGGTCCTATGGCAGCTATATGCATATAGTCATCCGATTTTGATAAAATCTTCCAGAATTGTGTTGACTCATATAACACTAAAATATACCAAGATTGGTGACGCTACGATGGAAAAAAAAAGTTGTTCCCACTAGAACTAGTTTTTTGACCCACCATTTATATGGCAGCTATATGCTATAGTCATCCGATTTTGATAAATTTTCCACAAATATGTGAAATCATCTAAAACTAATATATACTAAGAATGGTGACACTACAATGGAAAATAAAAAGTTTTTCTCACAATGACTTATTTTCTGACCGATCGTTCCTATGGCAGCTATAGATATAGTCATCCGATCCGGCCGGTTCCGACATATTAGTTGCGTGCAGTAAAGAAAATTATGTGCAAAAATTTCAGCTCGTTAGCTTTAAAACTGAGAGACTAGTTCGCGTAGAAACAGACAGACAGACAGACAGACAGACGGACGGACGGACAAGCGGAAATGAACTCGGCTCGTCGTCCTGATCAAGAATATATATAGTTTTTGGGGTCGGAAATGAATATTTCTATGCGTTACAAACTTCTGGGCAAAATGAATATACACTTTTCAAGTGTATAAAAAATCAATTGACCTTTGACCTTTGGCTTTGATGAATACGGTCACACTAATTTTGGTGTTTTTTTATTTTTTGGTATTTTTTGTTTTGCGACATGGTCACACTAATCAGGGATTATTTGAATTTGGGTGTTTGGTTACACTGTTTTTGCCCGTTAAATTTAAATTGTGGGAGTTATTTTTGAATTTTGGCCGATAGTTGGGCGCAAAATTTAAATTTTGATCGTTTTAGTTTTCCCACCTCTGATAAATGGCGCGAAGTTTGAATTTGTGAATTTTTAAGGTTTTCCCTTCCCTATTGTAATGGCGCAAGTTTGAATTTGTGTGGGCTTTTAATTTTGGTGTATGATCACATTAATTAGTAATTTTTGATGGCGGGAAATTTGAATTGTTGTCTTTTGGTGTGTTTTCCATCCCTATTGATGTGGCGGGAAATTTGAATTCTAATATTTTTTAAGGGCGATCTGCAGCGGTCCCAGCGACTTGGATCTAGTTTCTTTGTTTGTGTGTTGTTTTTTTTTTTCAAGGGTTTTTATGTTTTCAAGATGGGGGAAACCGATCTGCAGCGGTCCCAACGAATTTGATCTAGTTTTTCTTTTTACTTGTGTGTATGTTTTTTTGTTTTCCAGTTTTTTTCTGTGACAATTTTTGATTTTCGTGGAATGCGTGTGGGCTTGGAGAGGGAGTTCTCATTGTTTTACAGAGGCTGATGAGCGGTCAATATGGCCAGCGGTCTCAAATACTGTTGCTCAGCTCGTGAGGTTTGTTCTCCTCAAAATTCAAATAAACATATCTTCGATTACTTGGATTTGAATGAGGTTGGAGGTGGGGGCACTGTAATTGTTTATAGAGGCTGGATGTGCAGCTGTGAGAAGAATGAAGAAGATTGCAAGCTTAGCAAATTTGAGAGAATGGGGAGTGTAAAGACATTTTGAGAGAGAGAATATATTAGAAACTTTGAGCTAAGTGTTTTATTTGTGTATGTGTTTGAGCGATTTCTATAAAACCGACAAGTTTGAATGTTTAGGAACTTTGAGATTCAAGAAATTTAATACGGCTACAATGTCAGTAAGTATCAATAATTCAGTTATAATTGCAAAGAATTTATTAATTTTAATTTAATGTTTCTTCATATTGTAGCTATTCAGTTGCAGATCTGTAGTAGCTGGTCGACTAGTAAGTCTTTATGGTTTACATGATTTGGTTTATAAGGTGCTAACGAGCAAGAGGCTCTATGTGAAAAACTTCAATGCCCCTGATGGACTTTTTACTAAAGCTTGATAAGAAGATGGATGGTATTTTGGGGTATGATGAAATTCGAATGCAACGCAACGACTTTCCATTATCGATAGAAGATGAGTACGCCTGGATATTGTTTCTCAAATCAATGACCAATGTTGACATTCATGTACAACATATAAATCTTTTATGTGAACGAGTGTTATTTTGCAACATTTGTGTCATTAAAATAAAACAAAGCAAAAACGAATGGAAGCGCATTATTTTTTATTTAACCTTAGTTGGTGAATCCCATTGGTAAGCTTATGATAATTAGAGATGGAGTTTCATAAGCTTATTTTTTTCTGCCAGATATAAGTGACAAGCACATGTATCCGTTACACATGTTGCTAGATTTTTTTAGTTACCCAGCAGCATGACGATAAATGTTCGCCATACTCATCGAGATTTAAAATCTTTGGATTTCCATGCTGCTGAAAAAAATTCATCAATCAGGTGAATAATTGTTTTTTGCAGCGTACTCATATTTTGAAACGACTCCGCCCATTGGCATGGTGATGAACTTTACTCTTGAAGCGTCAAAGAAGAAATAAATCGAATTTTTATTGAATGGATGCAAGATTTTTATAGATCAATATTTCATGATTTACAGGGTGATGTTGATCTTAGTAGTAGGGTACTAAAATTTTAGATGTAAAGTCTTTATATAATTCCAAAATGGTTCGTTAATTTTTTAGGGCACACTCATTATTATTATTTATATGCATACCGCAATTGTACAACTCATTGTAGCCCAAAAGAATTAATTTTAGTACTGCTAAACTCTTCTTCCAAGTCTTCTACAGAAATTGCAAGAAATTTTTCAAGAAAATCTTTTTCTTAAGTCCAGTTGTGATTACATGATTATCATATAATATCCAGTAAATTTCTGACTTGTAGGAAACTAGAGGATCCATCATTCCAACAAAGACCATGTTTTTAAATGCTGCAGCTATTTCTTTTAATATGTATTCGTTTTAGTTGCCATAGAAGCCCTGTATATCAATGGAAACTACATGTTGATACATTTTTAAATTATTTATTTATTTATTTATTTTTTTTTTTCTGTACTGCTGTTGTTTTTAGTGATGCTTTTTAAACAATGCGTTGAACTAATCCACTAAGCGGTGAATATTCAACTAAACGATCATGTATTAGTAAGCAATAAGCTTCGGTGGACGAAGCACTTGGAGTCGATAAATTTATAGATAGTCTTACATCAATTGCTCCTGACTTTACGACTTCATTTTGATATGAAAGATCGATAACAACCATTGGAGCTTTTCCCCAAAAAGTCTTTGGTGATAACAGCGGTTGAGGGTCTCTCATATAATAGTTTTGCTGGAATTTTGCATACATATCGTATAAAGTAGCGATTCGAGAACGGTCAAAACTTTATTTAGATCATCATACGGGTATGACTCAGAGTTTAAATGTACTTTCAAATTTGTTGTCATGGGAAATTAATTTTCCTTCCAACATGAAAGCCACTATTGCGAATCGAGGTCTCTCCCGGTTGGCGTAATTTTACGCTCCATATATGTTGGGTGGCATTAACAAGCGATGGGTTGATATAACAATCTCAACTGCGGAAAGCCAGCGGTAGAATATTTCCGCTTTTTATAACATTAAACATCTGCAGTTTGGCTTGATCGTTGAGGTTTACAAGTGGTATTTTCCAAGTTATATTCAATATGCTTATTTTATACTCTATATTATTAACTTTTTGTTCAAATACCTTACTCATGTTCTTCGCCATGAGTAGTATGAGTTCATGCTTGCAGTTCAACAAGATTTTATTGTAGTCTTCGGCAAACCCAAGAAAAACTTCAGCGGAAAGAGAAATTGAATAATCCACTCGGTGATAGTAGTAATTCTTCATACATCTTAATCTAACTAATTTAAAAATATTAAAGTTTAAGTTTTTTTGCATCAGATTGTTCCACTCTTTCTCGAGCGTATTGGAAAAATTTCTGGGTGGTGCGGTCAAAGTCGCCGTCTTCAAGCGCAAACTTTTGCTTGAATGCATCTGTAGATTATATAGAAAAACAATCAACATTTGAATCACATAAGTTATATTAGTAAAGCTTACTTCTTATAGCTAAAGTGGTACGAAGGCCTCAAACGCACTTTTTAACATCCGTTCCAGCATCTGATAAATTTATCAATAAAAACATTTATCGAAACAAAAACAAGTATTTGTTTACCAATCTTTACAAAAAGCAATATATATTACAGCTCACACTCATGGGTCAACAGTCTATCTTGGAAAACTGATCTGCTCTAACAACATTTACTCGCAACTGATCTGGTAAAAGCTGTTTCACAATTTACCTATTACAGTTCATCTGTTAAATCTGACCTGTTTCAAATAACTGAGCTATTAAAATTGATATGTTCCTGACCTGTTCTAAATAACTGAGCTGTTAAAACTGATCTGCTGATTTTTCCCATACGAAAATGGAACAGCGCACCCTCAGCCAATTAACAAAGACAAGAAATATCTTAACGAGAAGGCAAAGCTAACTTCGACTGTGCCGAAGTTTTAATACACTTGAAAAACTTTACTCCAACTGATCTAACCAGTAAAATATATATAGGATATAGATATCAGATATTAAGAAATTTTAAATCATTGATAATAAAAATAGGATACCATAAAAAACTTTTCTTAGTAAAACATTTTTCCGATATTTTTTTTCAGATATTAAAAAATTTTAAATCATTGATAATAAAAATAGAATACCATAAAAAAACTTTTCTTAGTAAAACACATTACCGATCGGTCCTATGGCAGCAATATGCTATAGTCATCCGAATGTTATAAATTTTTAAAAAATTTGTAAAAGCATAAAAAACAAATATCTACCAAGATTGGTGACGATACGATGGAAAACAAAAGAGTTTTTCTCACTAGAACTTGTTTTTTGACCGACCGTTCCTATGGCAGCTATATGCTATATTGATCCGATTTTGATACATTTTTCCCGAAATATGTGAAATCATATAAAACTATCATTTACCAAGATTAGTGACGCTACGATGGAAAACCAAAAAGTTTTTCTCACTTAAACTTATTTTCCGACCGATCGTTCCTATGGCAGCTATATGATATAGTCATCCGATTTTGATAAATTTTTTCGAAATTGTGTGGAAGCATGTAAAACTAATATACACTACGATTGGTGACACTACGATGAAAAACAAAAAGTTTTTCCCACTAGAACTAGTTTTTTGACCGACCCTTTTATATGGCAGCTATATGATATAGTCATCCGATTTTGATAATATTTTTCACAATTATGTGGGAAGCATATAAAACTAACATACACCAAGATTTGTGCCGCTACGATGGAAAACAACAAAGTTTTTCTACACAAAAAAACGTTGGTAAATTCGACATTTTTCATTGGTATATCCGCCAATTTCCCATTTTGTTTTTCACCCAACAATTTTTCATTTCAAAAATAAATGGTTTCCACTTTTGATTTTCAAAATTGTTTCCATTTTGATTTTAAAGTGTTTTACTTTTTGAAATAAAAAAAAAAAATTTTTGTGAAACAGTTTTTCTTTTTACACACACACACACACACCAACCAACCTTTACAAACAAAGTCGGTCTTTCCCCGATGCTGAACTTGATTCGTTTTTGTATCTGAAATTGTTTTATTTTTTATAATATTATTAAATCTTTACCTTGTCTGGGACTTGAACACACGACCTCTGGGACACTGAAAGACAAACGCCTGCACCTCAACGCATTCGGCTACTGCACGCTCGCGAAGAAATTGAGCTCAGAGCACATGTTAAGCTGGTGGTGGTAGCCGACCAGGGTTTTTTTGTTTCTGTTCTATTTTTAGCATATCGACTCGATAAAATCGCACATAATTGATCAAAATTGCGAACATTTTGATTCTATATGAAATAAAAGTGAACTTGTAATTTGAAGGCAAAAGTGTCTCATCTTTAAAATCAAACAATTACGCAGTTGATTAAAATGTCGTTTTTACGTGTAGATTGGTAAAATCAAAGAAAAATGTTTAATTACAATACTTTTTAGCCAAAAGTTGAAAAAATGTGATTTTTACAATTTTTTTTTTTTTGTGTGTAACTGAGAACTTGTTCTTAGACCGATCGTTCCTATGGCAGCTATAAGATATAGTCATCCGATCCGGCCGGTTCCGACATATTAGTTGCGTGCAGTAAAAAGAAGACTCTGTGCAAAATTTCAGCTCGATAGCTTTACAACTGAGATCTAGTTCGCGTAAAAAACAGACATGACGGACAGACGGACGGACGGACAAGCGGAAATGAACTCAGCTCGTCGTCCCGATCAAGAATATATATAGTTTATGTGGTCGGAAATGAATATTTCTATGCGTTACAAACTTCTGGGCAAAATTAATATCACTTTTCAAGTGTATAAAAATTGTACAAAATATTTAAAAAAAATAATATATTCTGAATTTTTGTTTACTCGAACATACGAATTCAATTAATTTCAATTTAAATTTATAATTATTTCTTCAAGCAAATAACTAAGACTTGTACCTTTTTTTGAACCGATCCAAAGCTTTGGTTCGGAACAGGTTCAGAGTACAGCTATTTTTTTCAAAAGAGGTTCGGTTCAAGGTTCGGTTCACAGTAAAGAAAGTCGGAATTCCGGGTTTCGAACCGGTTCGGTTTCAAAACCGGTTTGCAA
>JAEIFT010000614.1:0-140805 GCA_018904225.1 Lordiphosa mommai
CCTCATGTGGCTGTTTTTAAATCCAGGTGCTTTTTTAGAAAATTTATGTTGCCTAATTTTAGGTCGCTTTTCAAACATCTTTGCTTGTGGCAAAAAAGGCACAAGTATGATTTTAAATGTGGCCTAAATGCCGCATATAAATTGTCCCAAAAGCACCTGGATTTGAAAAACAGGAACATGAGAAACGCCTCTAACTCAAGAAATTCTCGAACATTGTTGACCTTAGACAAAGAAATTCTAAAAATTGTTGGTTCATAAAATAAATCCATTTATAAAATTGGAACTGGTTTTGGGAACTATTAAAAAGCTCTCCAAATTGAAATCAGTTTCCTTTGCTATTGTTTTTCTTAAGCCATATTAATGTTATTGCTTTCTCCCTAATGGAAGTCACTTACTTATTTTCCCCATGAATATATCTAAGCTTTTATCGCTCTATTTGCTTCCTTTTTTTTTTTCTCCATTCTGTTTTAGTTTGTATAAAAATTAGCATAAAATAAGTATGAAAGCAATAACAACAAGAGCAACCAACAGCAAATGGCATATTAATTGCGGGCTATCATTTTCCACCAAATTAGCTGGTTCAACAGAAAAAGATATACAGCAAGTCCCCCACCCCCTCTCCTGCACACACACACACACACACACTAATATGCATAAAATGCAGGCAACGATAACAAAAACTATAATTTAAATTAATTTGCAAAACAACAAGGACAACAACAGCAACAACAACAAATTGCAACACCTGCATTGCTGCTGCTGCTGCTTGTTGTTGTTGTTGTTGTGTTGTTGTTGTCATTCCACTTTTGTCAACGAGCTCAAATTCAATGAAATTTCACACTTTGTCGTTAAAAGCGCGCCGCTTGCCAAAGTGGTAGAAAGAGAGAGGGGAGGGGGGGGGGGGCGTTAACTGGCAGGCATAAGGATGCAAATATGCAAATGGATTTTGCCAAGCGCCACCAGAGGAAAGAGGAGGTGGTGACTGTTTGACAAGCCAGCGTGACTGTATGCATCTTCAGGAAGCTGCAACGCAACCGCTGCTATTGCTGATGATGATGTTGCTGCTGCTGTCATAGGCAACTGGATGATGGCAAGGGAGGGTTAAGAAGGTAGATACATGGTTATGAGACAGCGGATGTGGACGCTGTGGATGGCAATGCCTGGTTTGGCATTTTCATTAACAGCGTCGCGAGCGACGGCAAATGCAAATGCAGACACAACAGCAACCCATATTAGGAACTGCAGCAGCAGCAGCAACTGCAACAACAGCAGCAACATTACAAGCAGCAACATCTTCTATGCCAGCGTCAGATGCACTTCCAATTTATCAGCTCTTGTTGTCGTCTCTTCCTCCTGCAACCCCCACCCCCCCCCCGCAACATGAGGCAACTTCAAGCGCAGATGTTGCTGCTGTTGTTGTGTGTTCTCCATTTATTGCCACTTTTGGAGGCGGCAACTGCACATTAGTTGCATATCTGTTGAAATTCACGGCAATTAGTTGGCCATGTTGCTGTTGCTGCTGCTGCTGCTGTTTTGTCGGCAAATGCAAAAAGGCATTATGGAAATCAGTTATCAGTTCTATAATTAATTATGGTCTGCGAATGTGGTTTAAAAAGAAGCAATTATAGGGAAATATAGACAAAATATATGGGGCATTCTTTCTCTCAAAATAAGGGTTAATTTTAACTTTTTTAAATTTTGTTGTTATTTTCAAAAAGTACATGAATAATGCTTTAAAATGTCATATTTAAAATTTAAAATCGATAAAGTTTAATTTTTTAATTATTATTATTAATTCAATATTTCCTAAAGTTATTTTTGGCCCACTATCATATTTACACATTTTATAGGAAATGACCTAAGCTTTTCAAAAAAAAATTAAAATTTTTTTTTTAAAATACCCAAATTTGGGACAAAATTGAAAAATAACGGTTAATTTTGTAAAATAGGGGGTGAATTTAAATTTTTTTATTTTTGTTATTTTTTTCAAAAAATACATGAAAATGCTTTAAAATGACATATTCACAATTTCAAATCGATAAAGTTTTGTCATAGTTATACGATTTTTAAAATACCAATGTCACTTTAAATGTCAAAACTTCCACCTCCCTAATTTCTAAATTATTTTTTTTTAATGAGTTAATATTTTGGGAATTTATTACCTTCATATAGGATAACAATTCACCAAAGTATGAAGCCAGTCCAAAAATTTTCATTTTTTGATTGGGACGTTTGAGAAAGAATGCCCCATATACACTCTAAAAATTTGGATTTCTAAATATAAGAAATTCACCCTAAAAAATAAATTTTTCTCAATTTAAATAAAATAAGTAGACTTTAGAATTTTTTTCTTAATTTAAGAAAGCATTACCCGTAAATAAAATATTTTAGAAAAATTTTTTTTTTTTCTTAAAATTATGGTTATTTTTCTAAATACTTTAATGAAAAATTTCTTAAATTTTGGGCAAATTTGCCGTCAAATTTTGAAAAGAATAACATAGCACGCATTCTAAAAACAAAGGCGCAACCATTAAAGTTAGAAAATCGCCTTTATTTCTCAAATTAAGAAAATTTGGTTCGGGAAATTCGCCCTAAATTCAAGAAAAATTAATTTAGAAATTCTTCCTAAAATTTAGAAAAGAAAACAAAAGACAGAAAATGTATAGCGAATGGGCGCGTTCAGCAGAAACACTTGATTACTGATCAACTTAATTAAACTACTCTTATTATTTAGCATACTTTTAGGAGGTCTTGTTAAATTGACTATTGAAAAAAAATATCATATTAAACACAAGAGGAAAAGTAGGCTACGTAAATTACCAAGAAATATATCATTGATCAGGGAGCAAGTTCTTCTGCTGAACTCGGCCAATGCTTTTGCCGTTCTTTCTACAACACGCGCTCCGTGATGGAGAATTTGTAAGTTGCTAGTATCAAAGTGTGCCGGAAAAATGACTGTGCTGGAAAATGACTAAAGGATGTAAAGGGGGAAGCTTTGGAATAATTTTTAAGTGGTAAGTACTTAACATAACATTTATATATAGGTAAACTTATGGTTTTTCATGCAAAATATTTTTATTTACAGATTTAAATTTTACAGAAGATTCATTGAAGGTTTTTAACATGGGATCAGCTTCGTTCAATAATCCCCAAAGACCTGACTCTGCCAGCAGTGATATTCTACTCAAATCTGCAATTCATTCTAAAGCTTTCAGCAATCCATTTACACAATTTCACATTTGGATAACAACATTAAACCAAGTTCTTACTTTAAAGTCATATGTAATATAAAATTATGAAAATATAAAATAAATACATATATATATATATATATATATAAAAAATATTTTGATTTAAGAAAATATATTTTTTGGAGGAATATTTTTTTCTAAATTTAGGAAACGAATTAGAAAAATTTTTAGAAAGAATTTTTATATTTTTCAGAAAAATGTTTCTTGTACTAAGGAAAGACTTTTTATAAATAAGAAAAATCTCGTTTAATTTAAGAAAGTTTTTGTCCTGTTTTTAGAAAATTATTTTCATAAAATTATGGCGAATCGCCATTGCCCTTTTAAGTGCGAATTTCTAAATTTAAGGGCGATTTTGACCTGTTTTTTTTTTTGAACCCAGAACACTCACCAAAGTCGAGCAACTGCATTTTAATTGGACCCACACAGCATCAACACCTGACGACGGTTTGGCAAATTACAAAAAAAAAATCCCTCCCAAATTGGAACAAACGATTTAGTCGCTAATTAAACGCCAATTGCTAGAGAGGGATTCCATAGACGCCTACAAAATATTTCGCCCTCATGTGTCACTGATCTAAATTTATGCAAATTGCTGGCTGATGCTGCCGCTGCTGCTGCTGGTCACAATTCATTTTTGCAGTTGCCCTTTTTAATGGCCAGGCGGCTGCAGCAACCAGAGCCCCATCCATTCACTAGCTGAATCTGCCTGCGCTGATTATTAAATCACAAGGAGAGCGCAGCGCAACAGCAATCTGATATGCAAAATCTCGACTAGCTCAGACGAGAGCCGAGTAGACGGCTACGGCTCCGGCGTTAATTACAGTCCCAGTTTGTGCTCGGGGAAGTTGTTAAGCAAAAACACAGAAAGAAAAAAAATGTCCGTTTGCCAGTTTATTAGAGGGCGAAAAGGCAACGAAGCGCATTCAACTCGCAATTAATTGCAGCTTAGCTTTGCCAACCTGTTTTAATGGCCCAAGATGTATCCAAGTCAAGTGCGAAATTGGGTATGGGAATAGTTAAATAGAGTTATTATTTGGAGAAATTTATTGCATTACAACCAACTCGATTCTAGAGTAAAAATACAAGATCGGCGACATAGATTTTCTTTAAATGTTGCAACACTTGTTTTTGAGGTCTCTGGTGACTTTGTTGCAACCACAATGCGGATGGGGAATTTGCCGAATGGCAAAGTCGAGAGAATTTAAAAAGTACCCTCAAAAATGAACGATATGGGTGTGCCAATAAGTTTTGAGGTATATACAAACGAGAAGGCAAAGCTAACTTCGACTGTGCCGAAGTTTTAATACACTTGAAAAACTTTACTCCAACTGATTTAACTGGAAAAATATATATAGGATATAGATATCAGATATTTAAAATTTTTAAATCATTGATAATAAAAATTTGATACCATAAAAAAAACTTTTCTTAGTAAAAACACATTTTCCGACCGATCGGTCCTATGGCAGCTATATGCTATAGTCATCCGATTTTGATAAATTTTTTTCAAAATTATGTGAAAGCATATAAAACTAATATATACCAAGATTGGGGACGCTACGATGGAAAACAAAAAAGTTTTTCTCACTAGAACTAGTTTTTTGACCGACCGTTTATATGGCAGCTATATGCTATAGTGATCCGATTTTGATAAATTTTTTCAGAATTGTGTGGAAATCATATAAAACAATATATACCAAGATTGGTGACGCTACGATGGAAAACAAAAAAGTTTTTCTCACTAAAACTTATTTTTCGACCGATCGTTCCTATGGCAGCTATATGCTATAGTCATCCGATTTTGATAAATTTTTCCAGAATTATGTGAAAGCATATAAAACTAACATATACCAAGATTAGTGACGCTACGATGGAAAACAAAAAAGTTTTTCTAACTAGAACTAGTTCTTAGACCGATCGTTCCTATGGCAGCTATATGATATAGTCATCCGATCCGGCCGGTTCCGACATATTAGTTGCGTGCAGTAAAAAGAAGACTCTGTGCAAAATTTCAGCTCGATAGCTTTAAAACTGAGGGACTAGTTCGCGTAGAAACAGACAGACAGACGGACGGACGGACAAGCGGAAATGAACTCAGCTTGTCGTCCTGATCAAGAATATATATAGTTGATGGGGTCGGAAATGAATATTTCTATGCGTTACAAACTTCTGGGCAAAATTAATATACACTTTTCAAGTGTATAAAAAGGTTTGTTCTCGTTGGATCGCTCAAAAAAAAGGCTCGTGTGGATTGGTGCAAAGAAATTTTGAAAAAATATAATCGTGGTGTTTCAAAAGACGTTTATAAGATCGTCACAGGTGACGAATCATGGTTCTATGCTTATGAGCCCGAAACAAAACAGCAATCGACCGTGTGGGTCTTCGAAGACGAGCCAAATCCAACGAAAGTCGTTCGTGGAAGAAGCACTTCGAAGCAAATGGTCGCCTGTTTCTTCGGTAAAACTGGTCATGTGGCGACTGTTTCGCTTGAGCAACGTAGGACGGTCAATTCTGAGTGGTACACCACAATTTGTTTGCCTGAAGTCTTTGGAGAAATTCGAAAAACGAACAAGAGAAGACAGATCATTGTGCACCATGACAATGCGAGCTCTCACACATCAGCTCACACCAGCGCCTTTTTGACCGCCCAAAACGTCGAATTGATGGGTTCAACCGCCGTACAGCCCTGACTTGGCACCCAATGACTTCTTTTTATTCCCGCGCATCAAGGGAAAAATGCATGGTCAACGATTTTCGTCGCCAGAAGATGCTGTTGAAGAGTTTAAAAACCTTGTTTTGGCGGTGTCTCAAACGGAGTGGAAAAAGTGCTTCGACAATTGGTTTGAGCGCATGCAAAAGTGTATAAATCTTGCTGGAGAATACTTTGAAAAACAATAAAATCATTTTTGATCATAAATATTCGCGTTTATATAAAGCAACCTACGTAACCTGTTATATCATTATATAATGTTATATCCGTCCATATCATTATTTTAAGGTAAGTGAAATCCTATCAAAGTTTAAGAAATACTCAACGAGTCTCAATCGAGTTACTTGAGGTCGGAACATACCAAGGGAATATAAAATAACCAATTTCAATTACAAGCATCGATGTTTCTTAACAAAAAAAAAAAATACTTTGCTGTCTCTTTTTTGATTGTTTGCCCTTTTCCTTGGTCTTTTGTTTTAATTTTCATGAACTGAAAATTTGAGCTCTTAACAGTTTTATATTTATATTTTTATTCGACAATACCAAACTATGTCACAGATATTTCATTATCCGCTTATTCCGCTCGAGACAAAGCCTGTGCGCTCCCTCTCCTCCCCTTTCTTCTTCCCTCTCCTTATGCTTCTTCACAGCAATTGCATTTCATGTAGCGACAACGGCTCATTGCAGGAAGGGAAAATTTTTTATATTTTTTTTTTTATTTTTCAAAATCCTTGTGATTGCAATGAATAATATTTTTAATGCAAATAACCAGAGGACAACAGAGGGGGGAGTGAGCGAGTGAGCAGGGGGGGAGGATACAAAGACATGACAGTCGCCGCCGCCGCGTTGACAGGCAGCAGGACAACTGTGCAACGACTTTTCAGAGTGCTGAGAGCCAAGTAAGCAGGCACATTTATTCATTTTCTTTTCAATTTCAATTCCCGTCAAGATGACAGCTCCACCACCACCTCCCCTCCGCCCCCTCTGGCCGGGCTCTGTTGAGACCACCCGCCACCAGGGTCCGGTAATGAAATTTTGCTCATTGTTTCAGTTCGGCCCTGGCAATTTTCTACTTATTGGCTGACGTTCTGTGAAACAAATTTCCTAGCAAAATCTCTGGCATTTTTGTAAGGGAAATTAATGGAGAAATATAAAATTGAAAAGTCAGTTGAAACTGTTTATCAGAATCACCCCGAAACTGATTACTCATACTTATGCCTGATTTCGAATTGTGTGCGCGCGCTCGCCATCTTTTGTGTTCATCGGCTTGTCAACATTGTCAACGTCATCTTCATCATTGCACATCCTCCTACGCCGTGCCATTCTCCTTTTTTTATTTTGGTTCAGCTTCCATCATCTGATATTCATTACAAGAAAAGGCGTAACCCAACCAACTGCACTATACTTTATGATTATTATTCATGGCAAGTAATTTGTTATCTTGTGTGTGTGTGTGTGTGTGTGGTCTCCTCTTTACCCCCATTGTTTTTGCCTTTTTGGCTATTAATGATATTGCACATTTGTTCAATTTGGGTCAGATTTTCCCTCTTACACACAATATATGCACACAGCAAAAGAGGAGAGAAGGAGGAGAGAAGATGGTTTATTTATTTTATTTTCTGCAACATTGACGATGTAACCTAATTTGTAAAATCTTCTTCTGCTCTCTCTTTGTGTGTGTCTAGTCTTAATTTATGCAAAAATCGACCCTGACTAGGCAACTGCCCATATTTTAGCAAATTCAACACAAAACACACACACGCACACCTACACATATTAATTGAAAACAGGAAAATGTGCTTCATAACTAAATGTACATACATGTTACATAACGGGCATATTGTATGCAAATACCATAATGAATAGATTTAGTTGGAGGTCAATTTGGACCAGGGTCATTCAATTAGAAAAGAAAACAATAAATCAGAGCCAAGCCAAAGCTAATTTTCACATATGCAAATTGTTATAATATAAATTAGTTCAGTTTATTAATGTAGCAACATTCATTAGCCACTTTATTTAAAACAAGCAGGACTTCAAATCCAAGAAATTTTAAAGGAGCTCTGATTAATGGGTTCGTACTAGAGTTGAGAGAGTCATGTTAATCTTCGTGACACTCCATCAAATTTCGTGCATGCTCGTGCGTGTCAGTTATATGGCCTTAAAACAAGAACACGGTCCAACACGACTTCACAAAACACAAGCCGATATTACAGAATTAAGTCTGACTGTTTGTAAATTCTAACACATGTATTCAAAATGGTATAAAGTTAAAATTGCCTGTACAGCCCCATAATGAGGCCAAGCCGAACTTCAAAATGGTATATCCTTGTTAAAAAAATCGCAAAATTATCTGAGATGGTTCAGTTTAAAGCTAAGGAATATTACTTTACGATAATACCAAGGAGATATAAAACAAACGAATTGGCTGCCCTCAAAACCACTTTACAAATTACAAAAAAAAACAGACCTGATGAAACGTTTTCCGAACAGATTAGTGTTTTGCACACGAAAATCATTTAGAATTATCACCACCTCTTCAACAAAACTGAAAAGAGTTTAATTTTGTTGCCTTGTGTAATTTAAAACTATTGTAAAAGCTCTTAGAAATGTACCAATTAACAGCACTTTTCCACTTCGACACTATTTTTAAGTGAGCGACATACTAGTGCACTGTGCAAGTAGAAATGACCAACTTCAATGATTTCGCCCTATTTTGGATTCTTTGAATTGAACTGCAACATTAGTTTTATGAATTATCACGACAATTTCATACAAAAATTATTTTTAAAGTTTTTTACCATGTAAAAATTTTTGTAAAAAGCTAAAAATTATATCTTATTATAGTGAAATCTAAATAAATAGATCTTAATGTCCTCTAATTTACTACATTAACAAAATTTTGATATAAAAGCGCTTTTAAAAGTTGTGGTCCAAGAACCAAAAGAATTTTTTACATTGTGTGTTGTGAAAATATAATATTCGAGTAGTGTTGAAATGTTTGACTACAGCCCATCTCAAGTTCGATTTAAAACCCCCTTTTTTTTGGCATAAACTCAAAAAATGAATATAGAAAAAAAATTGAATTGAAATTGTTTTCCAATCACAGTTATTCAATCACCGTTTCGCCGATATACATCATCTTTTATTATAATCCCTTTTTTTTGGAGGTTTCATGGCCACCCTGCTCCTGTTGTATAGCAAATCCGTTTCGGAAATCCCACTACTGTGAAAAAGTATTGATTGCAAGATTGCAGAATTTTTCAACTATACTTAAAATATATGTCAGAAGCTTGCAATACGTTCAAGGCAGATCATGTACTATGTGCTTAAGTTCCAAAAACTGCAGCAGTTTATCAGGCATTTCGTCTGCGAATTCTATGAAATTACACGAAATTAACATCTCCCATTAAGTACACACATAAAAATATATAAAATGCAATCTAGAACCCGAACCCCGGTTCTCAATTTGAAAGGAACCGTGGAACCGTTGTGGAACCGAACCCCTAGCATAAGGTAAGGATTCGAACCCCTGTCGGAATTGCAGGAGTTTGCTGGCCCTATATTCACACATATCGAAATTATATTTTTGAGATCAAATTGATATTTTAAAATATAGTTTTAAAGTAGCTAATAGCCTCATCACTTATGTGACCTTGTGTAATAGCCAATTTTAACTTTTTTTTTTTTTTTTTTTTTGTTTATTTATTCAATTTATTTTCATTTTCTTACTTCAATAAACCTTAGTTATTTAATATTTTATTACTCTACTGTCCCCAATGCGCTCTGAATTTAATTATTTTTTTTTCCTTCAATTTTAACTTTTTAAGTAGCCTCATTACACTACCGTTTATCTCTCCACTTTATTTGGTTTCCTATCAAATTTGCATTAATAGCTTGTGTTACAGTAAATAACGATTATATGAAGAATCGCTTGTATACAAATATTGGTAATAAGCAAAAATGCATCATTATAGCTCATTATGCACAAATTTTATATAAAAGTTTTTGATTTATTGTAGATAGCAAATATCGCTTGTCTGCAAACATGTTTCAGCAAAATAGAAATTGCTGCCTATCAATTCATTTATCGGAAATTTTTTAAAAATGGGTTAAATGCTTAATTTCTGCCGGTTTAAGACGGGCTCATACGATATGGCAGTTTTTCACAGTTAAAGCAGTCGCAGTTTTTTATTTGTAATTTTAAATTACAGATTTGTGGGTTTCATACAATATTGCATTTTTTTTTCAACAGTTTATTCTCATTTTATATGAACTATTTTCTGTGTTCCGTTTGCTTAAGAATAAAGAACTTTGATATGTATTGCCTACTTTTTGGGGCGCTCTAAGGAACAACGAACTATAATTTTTATTGCATACTTCTAGGATTCAACTGTCCTAAGGCATTGGGAACTATCATTTGCATTGCCTAATATTTGGGGCGGCCGTGAGTACGTAGTACCAACAAAGAGAAAGGTGGAAGATGTGACTACTAAAGTTATAAAAACAAAGCTTAAGAACTTTTTTATCTGTACCCAAACTTTAAGAAATTGGCAAAGAATGAAAAAATACTACGGAAAATATTGGTTATATGACGAATCGCTTGTATGCAAAAAAGCTAAATTTTAGCGCATTTGATGAACTGTAAAACCCTAAGCGTCTATGTAAGTATAAAACCCAACTGTTTGTTGCTATATTGTGGCTGCCATATGACCTCAAACTGCTTAATGTAGTTGATCTACCTGGATGTCTATCCGGGATAATGCACAATGTCTAGACTTTAGACACTTGCATCCTTTTTAAAAGCAAATTAGACCAAAAAAGGTGACATTTGACATATACATCTCATAAAGCTTTCCCCACTTAGCGGACACTTCAGTCATGAATTGCTTTTCCTGTGTCACCCACGCATCTCTGCCTGTCCGCCCCGACTGTCCAAATGGCAACATGTGAAAGCGAACGAATGTGTATTTAATTGTGTCTGGCAAACGATGTCGGATGTCGATGTGCTGCAGCAGAGGACGCCCTCATCTCGGAGGCAGCATCAAATGCACTTTGCCCGGCCACGTTAACTGACACACGACACAGACCGCCCAGCAGTCACAGCTTGGCGCATGGAAGAGTCTGCGGTGTGGCCACCACACCTGCAATTTGAGTCGCGACCGCAGTGGAGCAGGGGGGGGGGGGGGGGACTATATGGAATGCTGTGGCACCAAATGAAGTCATAAAGCCTGATTTCGCCTGCTCGTGCTCATTATCACGTAGCCTAGTGTCATGTAATCGTGGCACTGATGATAATGACAATGTTAACCAAGTGGAAATGGCATCTTTCACATTTATTTTCCCCAGCTGCTGCTGCTGCTGCTGCTTTTGCTGTTGTTGCTAAACTTTTTGACCAAAACTGACACTTTCATGAAACAATTTAAAAAGTCATTGTCATCGGCATGCGAATCCTTCGCCAAGTGTCCTGTCAATGGCGTCATTTGTTTTGTTGCCCATTACGGCAGCGGTCAGTGGTCCGAGAGTTGGGCAAAAATAAAATTGTCATTGCTGAAAATGACCAAATGTCCCAGTTAAAAGGGAAGCGGGCAACCGGCAAGCGGCAAGCTGCTTTCTTTTAGGAAAAACTGCAGCAGCACATTGTTTGTCTCTCGGTAAGTGAAGAGATACGCGCGTATTGGAAATGAAGTTCTGTGAACGCTGCAGATTTTCCACCCCACCCCCAAAATACACTTCCCAAATGGATGGAGTTGGTTGTCGCAGGTGAGAGGTAAAGGGTAAGAAATTTATAAAATATGTGAAATTTAAAAGAAAAAACAAAAATAGAATACAAATTTAGAAACAGAAAAAATTTAAATACCCTTGCATTTTTTAAAGACGCTACCCATTGACAACAAAAAAGTTTTTCTCACTAAAACTAATTTTTAGACCGATCGTTCCTATGACAGCTATATGCTATAGTCATCCGATTTTGATAAATTTTTTCAGAATTATGTGGAATCGTATAAAACTGATATATACCACGATTGGTGACGCTACGATGGAAAACAAAAAAGTTTTTCTCACTAGAACTAGTTTTTGACCGATCGTTCCTATGGCAGCTATATGCTATAGTCATCCGATTTTGATAAATTTTTTCAGAATTATGTGAAAGCATATAAAACTAATATATACCACGATTGGTGACGCTACGATGGAAAACAAAGAAGTTTTTCTCACTAGAACTAGTTTTTGGAACGATCGTTCCTATGGCAGCTATATGCTATAGTCATCCGATTTTGATAAATTTTTCCAGAATTATGTGGAAGCATATAAAACTAATATATACCACGATTGGTGACGCTACGATGGAAAACAAAAAAGTTTTTCTCACTAGAACTAGTTTTTGACCGATCGTTCCTATGGCAGCTATATGCTATAGTCATCCGATTTTGATAAATTTTTTCAGAATTATGTGGAAGCATATAAAACTAATATATACCACGATTGGTGACGCTACGATGGAAAACAAAAAAGTTTTTCTTACTAGAACTAGTTTTTGGACCGATCGTTCCTATGACAGCTATATGCTATAGTCATCCGATTTTGATAAATTTTTCCAGAATTATGTGGAAGCATATAAAACTAATATATACCACGATTGGTGACGCTACGATGGAAAACAAATAAGTTTTTCTCACTAGAACTAGTTTTTTGGACCGATCGTTCCTATGGCAGCTATATGCTATAGTCATCCGATTTTGATAAATTTTTCCAGAATTATGTAACAGCATATAAAACTAATATATACCACGATTGCAGACGCTACGATGGAAAACAAAAAAGTTTTTCTTACTAGAACTAGTTTTTGGACCGATCGTTCCTATGCAGCTATATGTATAGTCATCCGATCCGGCCATTTCCATTAAATGTTCAATAGCCTATGTGTATTTAAAGACTTTTTGCAAAGTTTGGTCAAGATAGCTCTCAAACTGAGGGAGGAGATAGCGGAAATGAACTCAGCTCGTCATGCTGATCAAGAATATATATACTTTATGGGGTCGGAGATGCTTCCTTCTATGCGTTACAAACATCGTGACAATTTTAATATACCCTCTACAAGGGTATAAAATTAATCTGGGATTACCGGACTATTTTTCCAAAATAAGCAAGTATAATAAAGCAAAAACTATTAAAGTTTAAGTATTTTTTTAAGTATTTTCTTGAGGCCATTTTCTTATGTACATGTTTTTCAATAAAGTTGATTTTTCGACAAATTTATGTTGTCTACTTTTAGGCTGCATTTAAAATCATAAGCGGGTCATTTTAGACACTAGCCAAGTTATTATTAAAGCGGCCTAAAAGTAGGCAACATTTGTGGATTTGAAAAACAGGAACATAAGAAAACGTGCCTAATTAAAAATCTGATTTATAACTTCGAAATAATTACTACGTTTATGCTTATAAAAAAATCAGGCTCTTTTGCCCCTCAAAATATGAAAACTTTATTTTCTTCAATTAATATTTTGTTAACGAGATAATTTAAAGTCAGTTAGGGTAGCATCTTATATAATCCATATTGTGCATTCACTCAGATTGTCGGACTAGTCAAAGGTATACAAAAATAAAATATTTTCCGTAATTATTTATATTCTAAGCATACTTTGAAGGGCAAAATTCATGATTTTTCAGTGTAAGCGTATTGCTGTATTTACTTTCCCACAAATATAATTTTTTTTTTTTTTTTTTTCCGTCATGAAACTTTCAACTTGGTGTCGAGACTTGCCAGTGTTTTCCTTCGAATATGGATGGGTAAAGTGACATGGCAATTTCGAAAACAATTTCAAGTTGTGTCAGCGGAGGTGGTGGATGAGGAGGCGATGGAAAATAAGAGGATCAATCTCCGAAAATCTCTGAAGGACAATAACCTTAAGTAAATGTTGCTTAAATTCATTATGGCTTCTTAATAATGGAAGGACGAAAGTGAGAGACTGAGTGCTCCCAGCTGTGCAATTTCCAGGCCAGTAAAAGCCACAGGATTTTATTGAGCGGAAAATTAAAAGCATAAAATTGCATGCTTTAATTTTAAATGCACCAGCGCAGCCACAAAGTGTCGGAGCATATCGCAACACAAGAAGAGGAAGAAGGAAACACACACCCTCAATCTTACTCAGCGCCCCAGCAATCTCTGCTGTGGACTCACGCGCATACTAAATTCTACTTATTGACAGGCTGCAGTGGAACGTGTTCCGATAAGCGACGAGCAGCAACCAAATACCCAGAACATGAATCTTTTGCTTTTTGATAGGGTAATTTAACTGCGAAATGCATAATTGATAGTTAAATTCAGAAGAAGAAAAAAAAAAATACAGACTATTATCTACGCTACTTTTCTAGCATTCCTCAGCATTCCTCCACCCGCTGCTTAGATGCAGTCACATTAGAAATTCATGAACTGCGTCGCAACGCTTCGCAAACAAAGTTAGCAGCAGGAGCTGGAGAGTCAAGAAAAAGAGCATAAGTAATGGGAAAACACAACACAACTTGCACTTTGAAGTTGACTGACGCATAAGGCCAGCCTCATTATCGTCAAGATTATGACACTTGCTGCTAGGAATTTTCAATGACTAAGACAACAACGTCATAAATATATAAATGTAATAGAGAAGGTATAAAATAGGTAAAAAGGGAGCTCAGAACCATCCCAAGGGTCGATTTCTCATGTTCCTGTTTTAAAAAAATTGTGTTGCCTACTTTTAGGCCGTTTAAAATTGTCTATATTTGTGTCTACTATGACCCGGATATGATTTTAAAAGGATATGATCATAAATATATAAATGTAATAGAGAAGGTATAAAATAGGTAAAAGGGAGCTCAGAACCATCGAAAGGGCCGATTTCTCATGTTCCTGTTTTAAAAAAAATGTGTTGCCTACTTTTAGGCCGCTTGAAATAGTCCATATTTGTGTCTACTATGACCCGAATATGATTTCAAAAGCGGCCTAAAAGTAGGCAACATAGATTTTCCTAGTTTTCAAAAACATGAAGATGAGAAAACGGCCCTAAAAGTTAATAATAACTTCAATATAGCAAAAGACTGCTTCATTATCGTCAAGATTATGACACTTGCTGCTAGGAATTTTCAATGAAATTTTAAATTTTATATACCCAATAAATCATCCACCAATTCTAGACAAACTACTTCTATGCATGGGTATCTGATATTCGGGATGATTATCCATAATATCAAAGTTCATTATCTTATAGGTGGACACCAGCCAGCGACCCTTGCCACCCTCCACTTTGCCCGAATAGTCGCGTCGGAAGCGCACAAAGATCTCTGCAAATACCAATGGATGCAGCATTCTTACTTCCTTGGGATTGGCATAACGTTCTATCAGATGCTTCATTTCGCGTAATTCCATTAATGAATGAAAGTCATTCGTTCGTCGCAACGCCACAAAGATCATATCGACAAAGGCAAACCGATGATCGTAGTGGCGTAGCAGATGAACTTTCATCGGAATGGCACGGCGTATGTGCTGCGATTGAAATCGCATCAAATCCAAACGCCCATCGTGACTACTATCGAGCAGATCGTGCTTGATCTGCTTAAAACCCATGGGTGTGCAGCAACGTTCAATACGAATGCTGCTGCGATCTCGTATCATATCGGTGATCACCACCGTTGCCTGCTTCGAGTTGTGCACGAATTTGGACTCTAGAAAGCTCCAATCCCACAGAAACTTAAGTCTCAATAGATTCCATTTGGTAATTAAACGTTTCCAGGGACTGTACAAGTATATGAGCATGGGTAGAGAGATTTCTTCTGGTTTATCCTCGCTGCGTTCAATTTCAAATTTAATGTTCAGTAGACTCCATGAATTGGAGTCCTTTTGATGCGCATACTTCCGCTGTGGGATTACGGCCAAGGGCAAGCGCTTCTGTGGCCTGATGCCATGTCGATGTTGATGTTCATAACGGACGGGAAGCCAATGTAGCAGCAAACGATTGTGACCAAATGCCAGCGGATAGCAGCCCAATTTAAGCTGCCCTTTCATTGGCATATTTCCATAATTTCGAAAATTTCGTTTAGAATTTTGTTGACTTGTTGAGGCCAAAAATTTTGGAACTGTTTTATAAAACATTTAGATAATTGTTGATTTAATAGGCAAAGCTAGGCAGTCGATTGACAATGGAATAACAATATTCAACTGCACAGAAAAGCGGCGATAAAAGCTAATGCTGTTGAATCATTGTGGAACAGTTACAGACACTCCCCTTAATTTTGCGCTTAAAGCTGCAAGAGAATATATATGACACTTCGCACAAGATTATAAGATACATAGGTTTCCCTGGTATTTCACAGAAAGACAGAAACAGGCTATGCTATAAGAAAGCTATTGTTGAAAGTATTAAGAGATTTACAATCAATGGCATAATTAGCATTAAATTGCGATAAAACATCTGGTCACTCTGTTTATGATAAAACTTTGTTAGTCGAGATTGACACGATGAAGCAAACTTCATGAAGTTTTCTTAGTAGGCGAGAGATTTCAATGTATTTCTATGAACGAAGAGATCTCAGAGATGGTAAGAGCTAGAGCTTTGAAGTGTATGGAACATATAATTCTTATACTTGAAGGCAGTTCAAGTTTAGTTTTGATTTTTGCCACGCCCCCTGCTTCCCCCGAAATTTAAAATAAACCTTATATCTTCCACAATTTTGAGTAAGGTTATTCGAACCTTCTAGACATATATTCTACTCATCATTACTTATTGATCCGCCATACATTATTTCCCGATCAGGTGAACGATAGTAGAGTTACCGCCCCCGCAATTTGAAATCTCATATCTCCCACAATTTTGAAGATAGATTTTTCGAACCTTATAGACATATATGTAAATCGTCATTACTTATCGATCCACCATACACCGTTTCTAGATCAGATGAACGATATTCGAGTTATAAGCAAAACAAATAAATACGTTGGGCAGCACTGGCTGCAATCGTGATGGGCAGCACTCTCACAGTTTGTGTGACCCCCACACTTATGAGTTAATAATTATATACAAATTTTAGCAGTTAGAAAGTGGATTACAGTGGGGCTTGACCGACTTTTTTTTACTAGTTTTTGTGCAGCTTTTGCTCTATTCGAAATGATTGTGTATTTCGGAAACAAGCCCAATGAGCAACAGCGTGTAAACAGACCAATCGTGTCAACTTCGGAATCCCGAAAATACAATGAAGATTTGAGTATGCTACTCG
Source organism: Lordiphosa mommai (assembly GCA_018904225.1). Lineage (NCBI taxonomy): Eukaryota > Metazoa > Arthropoda > Insecta > Diptera > Drosophilidae > Lordiphosa > Lordiphosa mommai. Next base: position 17,209 of record JAEIFT010000614.1, read on the forward strand.
AACGGAAAAAAAAAAACAAACTGGTTCCGATTGTATAGAGCAGAGGCCAAAAATAGTTCTTATGAAGGACTAAAATTTTGTCCAAGTCTCTAAAAAATATTTTAAAAATATGGTAAGAAGATGAATACTGCTTTTCTAGTTCCACTGTTCTGTCATCCGCCTCGTTGGCCACATATTATACAACTTTCGTTTCCACACACAATCAGGCAGTCAATAATTTTTAATCCTCTACTGTTTCGCACCTTCTGAAGCACTAGTCAGCTAATTGTTACCCACTAAAGTTCGGTTAATATAAGGATGACTTCAATATCCTAAAGAATTCTGAGCTCCCTCGTTACAATGCAGTAAAGGGTAACTCATTCACTGACTTGCTAATTTACAACCATTTTCAATAAACTCTTATGCAAATGTCCCCATAAATCTGAGCCAAATGGCATAACTGTAAACTCTAGAGAAGTTCTATGCAATTTGTCAATGCAATTAACCTTCTTGAATGCAGCCCATTGTTTGCGTTTCATAAACTTGTCAAATCTAATTTCGCATATTGACTACAACAATGAGACCTAATTGCGCCCACATAAAGGGAATCGGCAACGAAATCGATTCACCTGTATGCCAACCCGAAAGGAGACACACAGTCTCTAGTCAGTGCGTACTTTGGGTCCCGCAGGAGTTTTGTAGACATTGATTCAACATCAGTATTCGGGCAATGTGCAATTATTGAAATGCATTAGCAAATGCGAAACATTTGTAACAGCCTCCGCCTCCGCCTCCGCTTGCTCCTTCGCCCATTTCCATCAAAATGCCGCCCCCAATTTCCAATGCATTCTTCCTCAGTCACTTCCTTCCACACTTGTCTTGTATTTGTTTGTTTAAGCGTTCATCTGTGTGTGTTCTGAGACTAACGGAAAACCAACAATGGCAAATAGGAGACACCCAGACATGCCCCACCCTCTGCCCTTATCCCCCCCTCCCTCCCTCCCTCCGGGCGATTCCACTAAGCCATTGGCATGTTTACAAACTTATTTCATTTGGGTTAATTGCTTGACAATTGGCCTTAAATGTTGCATTCATGTTAAGTAATTTCTGTGCATTGTCAATTTTAATTATTGCACAAGTTGTTGGCACTGAATATTGAATTTACCAGTGGCTGGTAGAAGTCGACATTTTAAGACTTCGAAATGTACAGTCTCTTATTAAGAACTAACAGTTGAAGGTTATACTGAATATTTCATTAGCAGCCTTGAAATATGAAATTGTATTTAAATTAAATCAAATGGTTACGCTTGAAAACCGGGATGCCCACTGAAAGCATATGAAAGAGCAGATACCAATACATATAAAGAATCTCGAACAAACTCTTTATTGGCTTGGGCAGCCGCGTTGTGGAATCTGTCTGTCTGTGAACTCGTATGCTCGCGACTTTAACGGCGAGTTAAGTAACATAATAGAGCCCTGAGAGTATAGGGTTTTATAGAGTTGGGCACCTCTGCTTTTAAAAATACATTTTCATACTTCTTAAAATTTCTACGAGAGAGACTAATACTTAGTACGCTGTCTCACAAATGGCTTCACCCTACCCGAAATATTTGTATATTTAGACAAAAACAATTACATCCAAAACTCAGACGGCATATATTATAATATACCACATATATAGAAGAGCTAATAGAAAATCATTCTTCGAACAAGTACTAAAAATTTGGTATTTTTCGAAGAAAATTCAAACAACGTGTTTGGTTTTCCGTATCGTTATTCATCTTAGCTTAGATTTAAATCCAAAAGGTTACTTAATGTGGCCACAAGACTTGAAAGTGTATACATACCTCGTATAATACAGGTTGATCCAATTTTCCTTTTTTAACAAGAAGAACCTAGAAAAAAAAAAAATTATTTAAATTCAAAACTCAAATATACATAAGATACGGTCCAACATCTTGTATAGGTGCACTGGCCGCCCTTTCGAGGCTGATGACAATCAAATCATTAAATCACATACAACAGTGGAGACAAAGACATTAAAAGCTAACAAGGTGGGTATCGACCATAGAACTGAACTGCTGGGATATTTATGCAACGTGGACCCAGGATTTTACAAACAGCACACATATGTAAAATCGTGGGACAGCATTGAAATTTCCCCTTGCAATTCAGTTCTATGGTCGTTACGCATCTTGTAAGCTTAGAATGTCTTTGGTGGAGACCAACTAAATCAACTTGATTACGTAAACAAGCTCTATATTTGGGTAACACAAGATTTAAATGAAATTGTAACTAAAACGATTCGTTTTTAAAAGGAATCATAATGATGAGCAAAAGTGTTTAAAGCTAGGGTTTACATTGCCTCATTTTGTGTCATTTTGTGTAAAATTTCTATTATTTTCAAGGAAATACTTTGTCATTTTCTGTCATTTGTCATTTTATGACCCAATGTAAGTCCAGCATAAGGAGCAAAAGATATGAGCCGGCTCAAAAGAAGATATACACCCAATAAAGGTAATGCTGTCTGTTTAATGGAATTGTAAGGGAATTGTCATCCACTTTGTACTGCTTTTAGTCTTCTCTGAATTGATCAAAAAATCAAAGAGAAGCTTCTCGGATTAGCCAATCGCAAGGGTGTGACGCTAGAACGCAAATATTTTTGGTCACTACTTAAAAATTGATGGGAGCTGAATTGGAAAGAGATGGCATATACCCGGTATATCCCCGACCAAAAAAAAAAAATTTAAAAAAAAAAAAAAAAAAAAAAAAAAAACAAAATTAAAATAAAAAAAAATTAAGATGTCATATACCCGGTATATCCCCGACCACAATCTGAAGTTTCAGAAGGTTTTTTCTAAACTTTTCCTTGGGGTTCGGTTCTAAAAATAAATTGGCAAGCATAGAATTTATTTTTGACTTTGATAACCAAAATATTTCATATTACGAAGAAAAATGTATCCATTCATATGCCCATGTACGGATGGCGACACTTTTTTCCCATCCGCAACAAAAAGACTGGATGTATTTTACCACAACCTCAAGCAAGGGAATTCAATTTGTATCTGAAACCGTATTTCTGTGTAAATGGAGATAAAATGGCACTGTGAATACAAAGGGAAAGTTGCACTTTATTTAAATTTCTTCAATTTTTTAACCAAATCACAAATAAAGTTCTTTTAACATTTCCCCTCAAATATGCCAGTCAAAGCCGTGCTGTAGCGGTCCCATTTGTAAAAAAATAATTTGAATTCTCGAGAAATGTATGTACGTGTGTGTGAGGCTGAACACTTTAAGTTAGGGATGAGACAACCCGGCATGTCTGTGATTAAGTCCGGTCACTGGCAATTATTAAATCACAGTGACTGCATATTTGAAGTAACAGTGTGATTTGATGACTGCCAGTCACTGTTTTTGACTTAATAACAGCTATATGATATGGTCAATCACAGTTACTAAATCACGGGTACGCAGATAAAGCTAATCTCTTATTTTTAGGCCAAAAGTGGCCGTGTTTTTGCAGGTTTCATAGCCACAAAAAATCACATCAGATTCAGCAATCCCACTACTGTGAAGGAGAAATGACTTTCGCTGTGAGTGCAAGTTGGCAGAATCGCTTAACTTCTAAACATACATACAATCAATCAAACAAGACAGATCACTTATGTGCTCGACTTCCAAGCCATCAAGAGGCAGATTATATGGCATCTCGTCTTCAAATTCTATTAAATTACTTGTTATGTGTACATAAATATATAAAAATAAATGCTATCTGGAACCCGAACCCGAACCGGAACCCCGGTTCTTAATTTGAAGGGAACCGGTTGTGGAACCGAACCCCCAGAGGTTAAGGGTTCGAACCCCGAACCGAACCCCAGTCAAAATCAAAGGGGTTTGCAGCCCTGATTATTATGGTATAAGACACAAGTCTTCCAACTAGAATTTCAAATGAAACAAGTAAGAGCGCTGCAGTTGAGTGCCTCGACTACGAAATTCCTTGCACCCTTGATTTTGTGTGTTTTTATACGCATATATTCCCATTACGACGCCGCAGCCGCGACGCAGGCCTAAAGTCTCTTCAGATTATCGTGACATTCTAGGGAAAATAAACATTTTGTAGCAAAAATTTGACCTCGGTATTTAATATTGGACATTTTTTAAGCTGCTCCTTTTACTTTCTGTTCTTTGTTTGAAATATATTCAATTTCTTAAACTTTTGCCTAAATATTCCCATATTTCCAATTTCGTTACCTTGTGGCTTAATTAAAGTAAATAAAGTAATTAACCAACATAAATCACAATTGTGGGCAAAAGAAATGAATGAAGCCATCTGTATGGTTGACATGCAGCCCCCACCCGAAGAAGACACCTTCCATTGATGACCAGATGTTGTCCCACCAAACCAAAATGGTCTTCGTCTCATCAACCGTTGGCTCTTGGCGAGATTGATTGAGCGTAACCTCGACGCGTTTCTCATTGTCAACTGAATTGCTGAAATTTCTTGGCGTCCTCAGAGTTGTGTTAAATTGCTGGCATTGCTCAGCGGCAGCGGCAACAAAGTGGCCCCTGTCGAAGAGTCGGCGATGCATGTCCATGGGTTTGGTTTGGCGGTGACTTTTGAGCATTCCTTTCGCTCGCTGGCTGGAGGGGTTTTTTGCGGACACTGTCAGCGAGCTGACAACGGAATTGATTTAATGGGCTGTTTCTGTTTCTTTTTTTTTTTTTTTTTGTCGACTCTCCTACAAGAGCCACAGGTGGAGTCCCGGGCAGGTCCAGTTGTCTTAATTGGCCTCACTTTGGCGGTGCTTATTCATGCGTTGTCTGTTTGTCTGCCTGCCCGTCGGCGTGTGTGTGTGTGCTGAAAACATTTTAATTATGGCCAAGTGATAGCAGCAAACAAAAAAATTGATAAGCGCATAATTGCCTTCAATTAAGTTGCCACTCCGAATGGAGTTGCAGCTATCTAAATAGAAGGAAATGAAGGAACATTTGTTAAGCTTGCTTAATGGTTAGTTCTAACTGGAAATTTTAAATTAAAATCAATATAAATGGTCACCGGGTTGAACTGTGTTACATTTCCCTACTTTGTCATGACAGTGGGGGAAATTGAATATTTTATTTACGGATATTAAATGCTATTGCATCTACATCATCATCAGCATCAGCACTTTGCCCCTGGACAGGATGTTGGCCAGCAAAGCAGCAAATAATATTTTTAGTTCCTCACTTCGATTTCTGAGTTTTACTAGAATAATTTAGCCATTTACGGGCAGAGAGAGAAAAGAAATGCCAAACGGATGTTCACTTTTGGCCACTAAAAGTTGGCCCTACCTTGGGCTTGTCATTTTATTTCGTTTCATGTTTTATTCACCACTTCCGTCGGAAATAGACAGCAACACACACACACACACACTCACATGTCCGTCTCACATTTTTCGAGGCCATCTTCTACAAAACAAAACATTTGTAGGCAAACACAAACAGTTTTTCGACAACAAATCCCACATAAATGCTTCAATTTATAACAAACCGGAAGTTAAACTTAATCAAGCGTGCTTTTTGGCTTATTGTTTAGTTTCCCTATGCCCACCCTCCCCCTCCCCTCACTCCCGTTTTTCCCGTATTTACTTAACATATTTTATTGCGATACTTTTCTGCTATTGTGGACCAACGCTCTCTGGCAGGGATTACATGAGGATTTGTGTGTGCCCAAGTGCTGTTGGAATATTTTCATTTTTGTAGTAGCTACTCAGTTGAAAAAGGGGGGGGGGGCCAGTACATAGTTTTATTGTTGATAAATTGTCAACATTGGAACATGATAGTAAATATTTATGGCCAGTGAATTGTTAAAGAGTTTTGGCTTTGGCCAACGAACTAAAGCGGTTTAGCATTGGGGAATTTCATGTGCTGCAAAATTTTTGGCAATTTTTGGCCGCAACTGTACATTTTACAGCGTTGCCAGATGCTTAGAAATATTGAACATAACTTTATCTCCAAATTAGAAACTAAAGTCGTTTTTTTTATAAAATTCAAACATTATTATAAACATTAATCAATTACCGGGCAAAATTGACCACTTTTGTAGGTCTGGCCTTCTCGATGCAAAATTCTGTTCCTGTTCTGTGCCCTGATTCCAAAACTGGTCTCGGTTTTTCCATCAGCTCTTGTTTGCGGAAATCGCGGAAAACCCATTTTGCTGTTTCTTTAAATAATTATTTATTGACCCTTTTTCGACCATATTTTGGTAAACTGCAGTATTCCACGCTCATAGAACTTCACGACTTTTTGGGAGTCTTATTAGAATCATATTTTTTATAGTTTTAAGAATTTTTAATAAATCTGAAGAACTGGAACTTCAGATTGTGCAAGGTCGGGGCTAAACGGAGGATGTGTCAATATAACAGACAGAAGAAAACATTCGCTTTTACATGATTCGTCACCTGTTATAATCCTTTATAAGTTTAACCAAATGTTCAAGCAAAATTTAATGTATGCGATTAAAAATTGTGCCCAAGTATGCGTCTATTTTTACGATTTTTTTTTTTTTTTTTTTTTTTTAATGTACTAGTCATTTTATTAGTTTGATTTTTAAATAGTGCAACCCTAATACGATACATATCGATCTTGTATTATATAATTCTCTATAAGATCGAGTGTTTGTGGAGGACCTTTACATCCTAGAGCAAATGACGTTTTTGATTGAATTCTTGGTGCCAGTGGCAATGAATGGTGCCTCACTTCTGTCTTTATTATCTATTTCACAAAATTGTCGTTTTTTAATGCTCCCAGCCTGAAACCGTTTTTTTGTGATGCGTTGTGAGTCTCAGATGAGAATTTCCTGAATTACGTACGTTACATTCGTACGCATAAGTATTTTTGGCCATTGCTAACGATCTGAGTGAGATATTGTACCTGTGTTTGGTTTTGACGGAATACTGTTTTTTTTATGAACGACCTTATGTACCACTTTAAGGCGTACAGTAGTGCCTTTTTAATTCTACCTGAAGAGTCTTCAAAATTTCACATTTCAATACTGCCATTTGTTAAATTCTTTAGATTAGCTGTGCAGAATTTATCTTCAGCACGTATGCCAACATCGGCGCACATATTAAAAGTTCGACGTAAGCCAATGCCCCGTTAATGCAAATATTTATTGGAAAACAAGAATAATAAATAAAATAATATTTATTTTTAGAAATTAATATCTTGACACCTAAGATTAACCAATATCTTTTACAAGGGTGTAGCCAGGGGGGAGAAAAGGGGGAAGGCAACACGAAAAGCACATAAATTCTATTATTCGGTGGCAACTGAGTTTTTAAAAACATAAAATTTGAATATATTTCAAATGTATTATTTTTCGGTCAGGGTTGAACTTTCGGAATAATTCCCGACCACTCTCAGTACTAATATCAGCCCAAATGTTCACATACTTAAAAAAAATGTTGTTGGAAAAAAACAATACCATTTTAGAAGTCCATAAACAGGTTGATACTTAGCTAAGGTGATCCGTGCCTGCACCAACTTTTTAATTAAGAATTTTGTGCTTTTAAAAGGTTTATAGTAAGTTTTCAGGTTCGCAAAAATAAAAATAAAATTTTATTTTACCATCATGACAACGCTCGACCTCAAACATATTTGAAAGACAAGGCACATCCCCGACCTTGCACAATCTAAAATTTGAAAAGTAAGAAATTTTAAATAATGGAGACCCAACTCTAACTGATATATTTAGCTTAGATTACTGAAATAAAACCGAATCCTTGGCCACCTTTAACTGTCCCACAGCTAATTCCACTATTATTTCGTGCTTACGTACCAGGATTTGCAGTGCTTCATCTCCGCTTTTATTTCCGCACTGCTAATTCGCTTACGAAAAATGATGAAAAAGAGAAAAAGAGAAAAAAAAAAAGTAATTAAGCGAACTTCTTTTGGCTGCATTTCCGATTTGATTTGGATGCGCTCACCGAAGTGGGGTGGGGGTGGGGTGTGGGGTGGGAAAAGTGGGTAACTACTAATACATCATTCAAACTTTTCGCACATCATTCTCCATTGAAGAGCCAACTAATTAGTATGCCATTTGTGCTGATGGGAGTCCTTTTCGCAATTCCCCATTGCTAATCCTGCCGCTTGCATTCATTGTTTAAGCAGCTTTGGCTGCTGGCAGCTTCGCTCTGTCTAATTAAAACTCGTTTAACAACATTTTCAATTGAGCTTGGTTCAAGAACCTGTTGCCCTGAGACTGAGAAATCATTTCGCCCTTTTTTTTTTTTTTTTGCTTCTTTAGGTTTCCATTTCTTGCTTTCCTTTCTTGCTGATTGTGTAATTTTAATGTAATTCGCTTTTATTGTTTTTTATTCAACGTCCTTGTGTCTGACATTAATTGCAAGTGCAAAAAGGGGGGAAGCAGCACAATAATAAATTATATTTTCCAACTTTTTTTTTGAGGTTGTTGTTTGTTTGGCTGGGAAGTATCTGCATTCCTTTTATTGATTCAATTTGAGTTGGTTCGGTACTAAGCACCTACAAGTGGCAGGCCATAAATCAAAAATAAATCGGTTTAAGGCAGGCTCCCTCCCCCCCCTCCCTCGCACACACACCCACAAAGAGCAATTAAAGTTTTTCAAGGGCTCCGAACTGCAATTATTAACGTGAAGCGGAGAGAGGGTCAGATGTCCAAACAAAGCATAAAAGGTAATTGAAGCCATTTGAACACTTCTGCTGGGGGAGGGGGAGGAGACACACACAGTTATCAGCCGTTTAAGAATAATTTATGGAACTGCCTGGAGGAGCAGAAGTTTAAGGGTAGAAAACTATGTAGACCTGATGCGAGGGAAAAGAACAGAAATAGGCCGGGCGGTTCGAGCACACTCTGATGGGGTAGTTAAACCAGATTTGTATACTCTATACCAGCGGTGGGCAAATCCTTTCATCAACTGACGGCAACTTGTCGGTCAAGCAATTGCGTCGCTTCGAAATTAATAGCAAAAACAAAATGCATGCTATTCATGGCGCCAGTACACACAAGCAGAAGGCAGCAAAATCAAAATGGAAAGACAAACAGACTGTCTCCTGCTCGCCTCGAGCCTCGCCTATAAGGGTTTTGATTTTTGTACTCTTTACTAAAGGTTCAAAGAGTATATATAACCAAGGCTGCTAACCTCCAAAATTTTGGAGGAGGAATCTTTGGGTTCGGTTCGCGAACCGGTTTCTGATCCTCTGAACCCTAGGTTTTGGTTCGAACCTCGGAAAATATGGTTTGGTTTTTTTATCGATTTCTTTATAACTTTCATTTGGTTAAAATTTATATAAACATATCATTTTTTTTTATCATTTGTTAAAAACCCTACAAGTAGCAACACACATTAAAAAAAAAAAATCATTTAGTCGATATTAGTCATTTAGTTAGATAAAACTGATGTGGTCGGGACCACAAATTAAAATTTCAAGTACAAGTCGAACTTTTTTAACATTATATTAAAAGAGTCCTAAAATTCTTATATAAATCCGAAAAATTTAATTTTCGAACAAGTACGGATCCTACCTGATAATCAAATAGTCTTGCATAGAGATTAAAACAAGTTCGGAATTGTAATGTCATAGCGAAAGAACGAAAAGTAACTGAAAGTTCAAAATTCAAACTAAAATCAATCCCGTGTGGTGTTGAAAAAAGCCCATTTAGGGTTAAGAACAAATATACCCGAACCAAAGCACAGTGGCTGCGTTATGGAGTGAGCGGCCAAAAAAACTTCCAAAGGAGATAATGGCCTAAAACTTGGAATATAAGCTGACTAAAATATAATAATGATTTTATGAAAAAGTGGGCGTGGTTGGACACTGTAAAAAAAAAAATTCCAGTTTTTTTGTAAATTAATTTTTCAAAGTGAACAAAAATCGCATTTTTTTAAACTTAAATATGCTTAACGTTTAATCTTCCATTAAACGCACCAGATTTCAAAAATAACCATTCGGGATAATATGCAGTCATACGAAGAGTCCGATCCAAAACAAAAAATAATAAATAATAATTCTATGCAAACAAAATTATTTTAACATAAACAACATTACCAAATAACATCAACAACACAGTGACAAAAAACAACAACACAGTGACAAAACAACAAATACATTGCACAGGACAGCATTGCAGATAATGCGACAAATGCCAGTGAAAACAGTCATCCATACAACTGGCACTCACTGTACTTTTAGTATTACTAGAGAACTTGCACTTTCTTGCAGCTAAGTGTAAGCACTTTTTGATTCCTCAAATATGGACCTCTGTCAGGGAAAAAGAATTAGGAGGGGCTGAGAGGGCGCCACAACTAAAACCTTACGTGAAATAATGAAAGTTATATGGAAAACACACTAAAATTACCATAAGTAAAAATTGACGTTACACAAAGCACAACAAAAACAAAACACATATTAAATTTCTTAGATAAAGTTTATACCATTGTGTTCAAAATGCATCATTCATTCAATTTATTCAGACACTATTTATAATTATTTTTGATTTTTAAAGTTTAGCTTCACAGGCCAGCCGCTCAAAATAAAAAAATCGAGTGAACACGTGTCTCCAATACAGATGCGAATTTTAGAAATTGAGGATATAATGAAACGAAAACAAAGTTAGTGGTGATAACTTTATTCATATTAGAGATGGTACAACCATTTATTTCAAAAAATTCTGACTTTAATTTTTTCATTTTTTGACCCTATGAAAGCAACCACTGTGCAAAGACGGGATCGAGAGAAGAATTTTAGAATTGGAAAATTCGTACCCAAGTTAATCATCTCAACATCGATTGGGATTGAGATCCTGGAGAAGTTCATCAATACGAGAACTAATTTAGCGCAATATTTTTTAGGACTTTGTTTCTAGATCATTTCCAAAATATTAAAAAAAAATTTTCAATGAGAGCATACGTACATCTTGGACAATTTTCGAAGGAATCTATAACATTATTAACATTATTTTCTTCTTTACAATCAAACATAGTGACGCTTTAATTTTGAATAATTTCATGACGAATTTCTTTCGTTTTTAAAATTACTTATTATTGTGAACCGAACCTTTTTTTGAAAAAGTTTTCCAGTTCGGGTTCAGGTTCGAGGGGTCAAATATGTAAGAGGTTCGGTTCATGGTCCGGTTTGGTTAACCCAAAAAACCCGAACCGAATCGGGTTTCAGAGGTTCGATTCTGGACCGGTTCGCAGCCCAGTATTTAACAGCCAGAAGGAAGCATCTCCGACCCTATAAGGTATATATATATATTTGATCAGCATCAATAGCCGAGTCGATATAGCCATGTCCGTCTGTCCATATGAGCTCACCGATCTTAGAGATGGGTGGTTACTTAGGAGGCTTAAGGCAGCTTTAAACATTTTTATAACACTTTGCAAAGCACCTTTCCCCATATCTTAACATTGTTTTGTAGACAGACTAAGTTAAACTAATCAGACGCATAAAAATATATGGTAAAATATTTTTGGCAGCAATTGCCTTACAACAGTCTAAGTCTGGGCCTGGTAAGGGGCAGAAGGAGGAGAAGGCAACGTAACGATGGCGTCGGAAAAACTGCAGACAAACACGAAAACGTTGAGTTCATCAAAAGGGGATTTTGAAATACAAATGAATTTTTGGCAGCGACGGGGTTACTCCTTAAATAAACACCCACAAAGCAGGCAAAGGCTGGTGTACCAGTCCTTGCAATCAGACCAAAAAATGAAACACTTGCCTACGACAAAAAAAAAAAAAAGACTTTTGCTTACTCTGCGAGAAATGCCAATCAACCCTTTCTTTTGGCCATGTGGGAGGCTCTGTGTCTCTGTCAACAGCAGAGGACCGTAAAAACCGTCGACTCATTTGTATGTATTTTCCCCATTTTCCCCCCTTTTGCTGGTTGTTGTAATTTTCCAAATCATTTCAGCGATTCTCTGGGCAAACTTTTCAAACGTTTAACTAGCCTGCGCGACCTACCAAACTGAGAGGCAGCGATGCGGATTTAAAAGTTTTAAATAACTTTTATGTATCTCATTACTCAGAAGTGACAAGGAAACCGAGACGACGACAACAACGACGACCCATCTGAGCCCTGAGCTCTGAAAATAATCACAATAAAATCGCATAATTCAATTACAAGCCTCGTTAAGCCGGCTCAAGCGATTTTCTCACACTATGTTTGGCGCACTTTTCCCCCCTTCGAACACTATAGGCAACAATAGCGAAGAAACTGAGCAAATAAGTAGTAGTAAGTATTTACTGTAGCAGATGGACGAACGAATGGTGATTTGTGTCTGGCTTAGGGCCGACGATTATCGCTTATATCGTATAGATAAACAAAAGCAAAAGCAAAAAGCAGAGTTGGGTAAATGTTGGTTGATAGGCCCAAAGGCTTGATAAGCTAGTTTGAAGAGGGAAGCGGTAGGCGACAGTGTATACAGAAGCTTAGGAGTCACTTGAAGTTTGAATTGAAATTTATTTTGATATTAAACAAACAACGGCAGTCAAGCTAAGGGTAGCTATACGATCAGCAGGAAATGTCAGCCCTACGCTAGGCGGATTGAGACTTTAAACGGAATAGACATTTTCCGTTAATCATTCAGCAATCTTATTGCCAAAGAGTCACAAAAATGTCAAATACAAAAAATTTAATTTTCACTTTTAAATGAACTTTAATTAAAAATTACTTATACGCCTCGTAAGCTACATCAAAATTTCAACTGTTTGAGAATTTTGTAAAACTGGCACAATATTTTGATTTTGTTTAGAAAATTTTTTTGTCTAAACATTCCCGTTTTTTTCAATCTCGAACAAGCTAGAAGTAATTCTGCATTGGGATTAAATGAAGTTCCAAAATTGGTCTTAAATCAATCTTAATGAGAATACACTTGGCAAAAAATTCAATTCCAAATTTAGGTGTGACCTTGATTGATTCTAAAGTGATTGACCGTAAAGATTGTTATGTTCTTAAAATTTTTGGATTTTTATTTTTTGTTATTTGAACATTGTGTCACTCATAAATTTTTGCTGCAGAAATTTGTTTACACAGTTCCTACACAGAGAAAAAAATTGATATGAAATGGCAGTCATTTCCACATTTTTTCATATCAATTTCACTCCGATATGACAAAGATTAACTTGATATGATAAAAAATATCAATACGATCTTTTCTATTAAAAAAAAAAACATTGACTTGTCTGGGGATCGAACTCGAGACCTTGCGTGACGTCTCAACGCAGTCAGCCAAGGCACACATTAATGGGAAGACGTCTAAGAAACTAATTATATTAAGTATTATAAAATTGATATTTTTAAAAGATCATTTTAACCAGCAAAGATTAAATTGATCTTGAGCTTTTTTTCTCTGTGTACACAAATTTGGAGTAAGAATCTAGTAGTCCCATAAATTTAAATATGTGTTTCTGGCTTAAGCAGGCCGTAGCTGCGGAAAAATTCACATAATTAAAATAGCTGTTGGAAAACAGAAATCCAACAACCGATCTAGCTTAAAAGAAATGATTTATATTGTATAAATTGCCATTAATCAAGAAATGTTTGACTTCAGTTGCCAATTTGGACACTTTCGCATTTACGAAAATTGCTTTTGATTTTTTACAGAAGCATTTATAGGTGAGATTGAGAGACGCTCGGCTTGACCCCATTTTGGGGGCTGTAAAAGCCAATTTTTGCATTTTACATTGATAGGTGCTTTGTAGAATAGGCCAAATAAATCCAGAAATGTATGCCTAATGTGACCACAAGAAATTCCTAAGGGGAAAAAGTACTTGAATTTTTTTTTTCGTCATATCTTAGAAACAAGAGCTGATAGAACAAAACCTGTGATACAGTTGTGTTCAATGCACTTCATATTTATATAATCAGTTACACTATTGCCCTGTTACTAGGTCGGACGATAAATCGATTTCTCGATTGGTGCGGCGGGTCATCATCGATTGTTTCTTCCACGATAGATAAATCGCGATGTTGGTCCTCCAAAAACCTGGAAAATTTATGTGGTAAACACGTGCTTATCCGACAACATTAGTTCTATATTGTTTCGTGAACAAATTTGACCATCAATAAGATTTGTACTCGATGGTGGATGGCAGGAATAATGTTGGAGTATTGCTTTAGACAAATTTGTGAGCCGATCTGAATTAGTGCTAGAGAAAAATTTATAACAAGATTACCAACAGCGTGCATCAAATGTAGGTGCGGGGGTAAGTTTTAGCAGCCTCAAGGTTACTTAACAAGGGTATTTTTTGTTTCGATATTGAGTTCAAATTAATTTAACAATGACCAGCGGAAAAGCATAGGACAGTCAATTCTGAATGGAACGAAAACATTCTAATTGCTAAGAAAGTTAATCTTACAAATTCGTGAAGGTCCTTCAAAACGGTATGTCGTAAACACGTGCTTGTCACAACATATAGTGACAATTTAATAAAATTGGACCACAAGATTAGTGCTTGTCGTTGAGTTAGCACTTCTCCGGGAATTGTTTACTTCTAGGGACTCCCAAAATCTGAAGATATGGTTTAAAATCTGATTTGTGCTCATTTTTCACACATATCTTGAAATAACTCGCGAATGAACTGTTTGATTTTTTATCAACTTGTCAATTTCGATAGCGACCAGAGGAATCAAATGGTGTTATAGATTTAAAGCGATGGCTGTAAAATACGGGTTACTGATCTGGTACTTTAACCTTTTTTTTTTAATTTTTTATTTTAAGGGGCACTGGATTTACATATTTTTTTTTTACGTAATTATTCCTTAAGTTTTATTATAGATGAATTATTAACACTGCTTTTGGATACATTGAAAGCTGTTCTTTAAGACTAAGTTCCAAAAATATTTATTTAAAGCCGGAAATAATTTTTAAACACTTGAAAAGTCATTTTTGTCATCATAATCAGTCATTTTTGAAAAGTTTCTAACCTTAAAATGACCGTAGAACAACCAATAATAGAGCTACAGAAATCTATCACTGCTTTTTGGAAACATTGGAAGCGTCCTTTAAGACTACGTTCCAAGAAATATTTATTTAAAGCCGGAAATAATTTTTAAACACTTCAAAAGTCATTTTTTAGTTTCAAACTAAATTCCGTTTAATTCTGCGTTGAACAAAGGTTGGTTTTGTTAAATTTGGTTACCGTCAGACGAAGTTATTCGTAAATTTCAAAGCATTCTTTTTCTTTTTTAGTATTTTTTTTGTAATATGCTAACAGAACATCTTTTGAATTAACATAAATTCCCCTTAAAGTATTGTTCACTGAATTTTTACTGTATGGGGTACGTTAGGTCATTTCCAGGGTTTTTCAACATTAGTGAAATTTGTAGCACTGTGTAACTCCTACAAAACGACTCGGACAAATTTTTAATAATTGAAACATCGAATTGATGCAACATTCGACTTGAAGCCCTGATTTGGAACCTAATGACATCAAAAATTAAGTGCAAGGTCGATGATTTTCGACACCTGAAGATCCCATTGAGAATATTACAAAATCGATATGGGGGTAACGCTTTTCAGTGCCCAAAACGTTAAAAAAAATTAGAATATATACGAAACGTTGTAAATAAGCTTATTGTCACACTTTCCAAAGTAAAATAGCAATTGGTAATTGAAAAAGTTAAACACATATTCCTGAAACTTTAAAGGTAACCCTCGTGACAAACTCATTTCTGAGAGCTTGTACATAAATAAAAGCTAAATTTTGTTTACAAGTACCATATCAAGCTTATTGTGAATTAAGAATGTTGCTACATACAGGGTTGCCCATATTCGACGGACCCATCTGGCAACGCCACATATATTTGACAGAGATGTCAGATCGTCGTAATGACATACCGCGTTTGAAGCGTCAGGTCCAAGCAGATTTTTACCATGGAACAATACACGCCACGCGAACGCTCTGAAATAGTTGAAATTTACATTCAACAAACAAGTCGATTGTGAAAGCTCAACGTGCTTTTAAAAAATTAAAAAATGTGAAAAGTGCGCCTACTAGGAAGAACACCATTAAGCGTTTATACGAAAAATTTTCGACCTGGTGAGGCTCTTTCTAATTCAAGAAGTGCCTCTTCATGACGAAAAAGTCACAGTTTGGTGCGGCGTTAGTGCGAAAACGGCCATTGGGCCGTTTTTCTTCCAAAATGAAAATGGCCATGCTGTTACCATCAACCAGGAGCGTTATCGCGACATGATGACCAATTTTGTGATGCCAATTATTCGTCGAAAGCGTATGAAGCAGTTCTGGTTTCAACAAGACGGCGCTCCACCGCACCCAAGTCGCATAACAATCAATTTTCTGAAGAAATTGTTTCGGGCCGTTTGATGTCGAAAAGTGGTGATTTGGACTGGCCACCGCGTTCGCCCGATTTGACCCACGCCTGACTTCTTCTTGTGGGGATATTTGAAGTCAAAGTTACGTTAACAAGCCAAGGACCGTAGAAGAGCTCAAGGACAACATTCGTGAAGAAATAGCCGCTATTCCGCCCGAAATGTTATGGCGCAAAAAGGGGCAATACGCCATCAACAAGGGCGGCCATTTGAAAAGATATCATGTTTAAAAAATTGATGTAAACAAATCTTTGGAACAAATTAAATGATTAAGATTGCCAACCAACAAATTTTAATTTTCTCGTTGTTTTTTACATAAAACAGGCGGTCGGCGCAACCCGGCTACCCGGTACCATGGGGCCACCTTACTGCCCATACGCCCCGCACCTATTGTCATTAATTTAGCCGACAACTTTTCATTTGAAAATCTTGAAACTTTACTGCTAGTTACAAACGTTGTATTTACCCACCTTAATTGAGGTGCAACTTTTTGGCCAAGCATCTCTATGGTCACCGCCTACTCCTCCTACTGGCACACACCTTGTCTGGCTATTCCCATCAACAATTAGCAGCAAAGATTGCTAAAGCTTTTAGTTCATGGCTCTAATTGTACCGCAATCCTTGCAGCTCCTTGCCTTCCGGTTATACCGCAAGCACTTGCCTCATCATACCTTTAGTACTTGGAGCATTACCATTTCCCCACACTTCGTTTTGCATTTTTCTTTTAAAGTGAATTTCTAAATGGGTTTTCTCTACTGCCAACTGTTGGCTTTTCAGTCATTTTCCTCCCTCCCTCCCTCCCGTTTGTTATTATCACCGGCCAGCGTTTAACTTAGAATTTCGTTTCGTTGTCGCCTTTTTTTCTCTCCATTTTTGTGAAGTGTAAATAGCATTTGCTGGTCGGTTACTCTCGGGGCTGTCCCTTTAGCTCAAAGAGATAAAAACATTTTGCTCTGCATTGCGTTTCGTTTCGTTTGTTTTCATTACATTCCTCATCTCTCATTCTTTTTTTTGCCAGCCAGCTGACCCTGTGGCCAAGTTAACAAAGACGACGAAGGCGAACGGTGGGTATATACCCAGCGGACTTGTAATTTTAACCATGAACAGCGGGCATTCATTATAATGCTGCCCTTCTCCTCCGCCTACTTCGATACGGGCCAATCTTCTATTTTTAAATATATACAAAAAAAGAAAAAGGAAATGTTTTCGCTTTCCATTTTAGTTTGATTCCTTTGACAATTTCCGGTTTGTTGACTCCTTTTTCCCTTCTTGTTTTTATGGTTTTCTTATTTAAAAGCCATAAAATTCAGCACATGTCTTCAATTTGTGCGTCTCGGCTGTCAAATTGGGCAGTTCCGTTGGGAACCGAATAAAACGGACGGAAGCAAAGCGTGAAGTTCTTCGAGGGCCGCAGCAAGAAGTAGATTGAAAATGTTTACTTTAGCGGCTGAATTGGTTAAATCTACTTAAATTTTTGTTTTTTCAAAATCCCCCGAGGTGTGTATTAATATGCTTGTGCATTTTCTTATAAGAAACTTATCTAAAGTAAGCTGATGAGCTTGGTCTTTTTTGTTTTTTGTATATTAACTTGATTTTTAATGAAAAATTGGCGCGTTTAGGGAGACATCATTAAGTCATTAGATCTAGCTTAATAAAACTATACTTATTATTTAGCATAGTTTTAGGGGGTATTGTTAAATTGACATTTGGAAAGGCTTCTTGTAAAAATCATATTAAATACAAAAGGGAAAAGTAGGCTACGTATATTACCCAGAAATGTGATCATTGATCGGGGAGCAAGTTCTTCTGCTGAACGCGGCTAATGATTTCAAAGTATCCGTAAAAATTACTCATACGACACATACGCCAATGCGAATTTTATTCAACCAAATCTGCGGTAGACCCCATTTCTAAACTTGAGCCTGACAGAGCTCGCAATAGAATAGGAGACACCCCTTATACACTTCCCGCAAATAGAATAGGACACCCCCTTAAGTCTGTTTTATATTGACCACTGCTACCAAACCAAGTAGGCTAGAGTTTTAATTTTGATTTTAATATAAGGTCATTTAACAGTTGCAATATATCCAGAAGAAAAACTTTTCGCCAAAGTTTTAAGTGTTAAGAAAAAATTATTTACCCAAAACCGAACAAATTCGGGGTCCTAATTTTGCTCCACTTGAATAGGACACCATAAGGAAAAAGACATTTTAGGGAATTCTGAACTCAAATACTTCTTAAGTCCAAGATAATTGAAGTATTTTAGTTTTAAAAAAAAGTTTTGAAAGTGTGTTGAGCCACCTTTCTGCACCAAAACTTCAAACATCCAGTTTGGCAAGGTAAATAGTTTTTTTTAATACTTAAAACTTTGTCGCTAAGTCTTTCTTCTGGATATATTGCAACAATTAAATAACCTTAATTTTAAAAAAGTTTAAGTCTGTAGCATTCTTGGTTTTGAAGCAGTGGTCAATATAAAACAGACTTAAGGGGTGTCCTATTCTAATGGCAGTATATGAAGATATATATATATATATATATGAGATATAAGATATATGAACTATTTATTATTTATTCTGGGTGCTTAACAACAATAAGGCAAGTGGCAAGCCCAAACAGAATACTCAAAAAACTTTTTGATTCTATGTGGCGGCAGAACGGTCAGATATTACCCAGAGCAAAAAGAGAAACCAGAAAACGCAGACTGATTTATTCAAAGACCCTGTGAACGGTTAATCTCTGACTCATTGCTCAAAGAGTCCTCAATTAAGAGTATTTTTTTGGATAATAGAGCATTAACATTAAGTTTGCAGACTGAGCTAACAGAGTTAAAATTATCAGGCCTGTTCTCGATTCCAAATCCGATCGATCGGAATTGGTAAAAGATCTAATTTCTAAGAAAGGATTAGATAATTCGGTTTTAACTAATTGCCATCAAGACAGTTCAATAAAGATATATGGAAAAGCCGAATCACACTATCGGTTTATGGAATAGGGAAGCTTAACCAATTCCGATTCCGCATATTTTGATCGAAATCGAAAATGGGAACAGGCCTGTATGATCTGATCTTCTATAATAACTAAAAAAAAAAATTTCCTATAACTCTATCGCCCATTTGATCAGGAAACGGTGTATGATGGATCGAGTAGGCGATTTAATCAGAGACCATTCGAACAATCTAGCAAAATTGTGGAAAATATGAAGTGTTTTCCAATTGCGAGAAACAGTATCCTCGACCATCGTTCATCTAATCGGAAATTGTATATGGTGGTTTAATAAATAATGATGAGTAGGAGTAAGTTCCGGAAGTTTTGCTTCAGGCCGCTCTCTTGATTTGTTTTAAGAAATCTTTAAATGATGCAGTTTGCTTCGTGAAGTTCTATTTCAACTCACCTGACAAAACGAGTTATCGATATACCAAATAACCCACAAATTAACCCTTCATCAAAAAGGTTCGGTTTACAAAATTAAGAAATGCGAGTATTCAAAATAAGACTTAATATGACTTAAGTTCCGAATTGGAAACATATAAGTTTATGGGAGCAATAGAAAGCAAAAACAAATCAAATATCAAATATAAAATCTGTCAATGATTTTTTTAACATTCCCCTCGCAAACTGTCCAAGCAATCTAATATCGATAAATGTTTTATAATTTTGGAAGAGGTACCCAAGGCCTATAAACTCCGGTGTATAACTGTGGCCGCACACAATTTTTAGTGTGCGAGTACTCAGGGAGGGGAGAGCACCACTTGGTGAATGCAGATAAAAAGAGAAGCAAAAATAAGATAAGCAAGAAACAAAACCACAACACTAGCAAAGCAATATTTACTGTTAAGATTAAATTTTCGTTTTATGCTTGGTGCACAATATAATTTCCCATTCTGTGTTTGGTTAGCGATGCTTTCGGTTGTGCCAACATTTTTGATAATTAAAATTGACTTTTTTTGGAATTAAATAATATGCCAGGTGGATCTTTTCTTTCCCCCCGCAAAAAAGGTCAAATTTATTTTCCTACAAAAGAAATAGGATGGGGGGAGGGGATAATAGAGCGCATATGGGGTTATACACCGTGTGTTTCCCTTTGGTAGTGTACACAGACCCCACAGTCCCCTCATCTCATGTTTTTTCCCCAAAAGATGTGGTTGGTGAGTGAGATAAAATTCATGAATTATGGAGGGGATGGTGGATGTCCTAGTCTCTTTGCGTAGTCTCAGCTATATCAGACAAGTCCGTTAGAAAATAAGAGCAGTGAAGTTTACTGTCTTCGTCGACTCAGGGCAGAAGAAGTAGGAGACGGACTTTATCTTTTACTCGCCCCGTCTTCGCGACCAGGCAATGCCCTAACAACAGCGGAGCAGTTAGGTCTGTTAAGGTCTGGATAGGTGTGTTGAGCGCTTTGCTTATCGAGTTGGCCATGTCTGCTTTGCTTGCCATTTCTGGTTTGCTTTGAAGCTCGAAGATATTTCGTAAAATGAGCCTGCACGTTGCCATAGGCATACCTACGTGACGGTTGTGCCCTGCCTCGCGAGTTTGCTAGCTTCTGAGTTGTCCTCAAATGTCTCAGACTGCTTGTAAAAATTTGTTGCAATCGTTTATTGATATTAATTCGCAGGATATTGAGCCAACGACTTAATATCAGTCTAAGGTTGAAAAAAATTATAATAAAATTATACATCAACTTAAGTTCTGTACTGTGTGCTTCCTTATTCGCGACCTAAACTAAGCAGATCTTAAATATGAATTCTGATAACATTTCCTTTTAAAATTGATCAAATTTAATTAATCCTTAAAGCTTATTTAATCAAATCTCTTACTTCTTGCCAAATTAAATGAAACTAACTGAATCGAAACAACTCCCTTACTCAACTTCCTCCTTTCCCCTGACTTCGATTGACTTCTTCAGGCCTCCTACCCTCCTTTTTAGCTGTAAGCAAAAACCAACAAACCATTTAATTGCCTACACACATAGCCACCGGGCTTTTACCCACCAACATTATCATCATCTTTCCTCACCGCATTATTTAAAATAAATCAGTCTACACTCTCTCGTCGTTCATTCAATTTTCAACACTTTGCCTATTACAAAAAAAAAAAAAACATACCAAAACTTGAAAATTTAGTGCTATTTGTTGTTGTTGGTGTTGGTGGTGGTTGAACCTGAATCCAACCCTCCGGCCACAACACCCAGTTAAGTTAATTGCCCGCCGCTTCCATGTTGTTATGTTGATTCTTGGTATTTTAAAGAAAATAATTCATAAATTAATTTCAAGAAATTTTGCTGAACGTTTATGAGAAATCACCTCATAAATTTACAGCGACGTGAACGGAGGAGCAATTATATATTGTATGTCGATGATGGTTACGTGACCAGGTCGAAGAGTCAACATTTTGCAAGCATTTTGGCAACCTTTTTGTTAACAACTTATCAAAATTATGACACACACACACGGGTTAAGGTTAACCCACAGTCGCCAACGTTGTTGATTGGCATCCAAGCACTTCATTACAGCAATTGCCCTGCTTTCCCCCCCTCGTACTGTCTGCTGTGTCTGGACTGGGGCGCCGCGAATTGAAATTTCACGCAAGTTAAGCACTGAAGGAGACGGCAAGCAATTTAAATGTTGGCCATCGCCAGGGCTCCGGACATGCTCCCGTTTGCATTGTTGACCGTTGAGTGATGCAGGTTCCCACCTACCAACCTGCCTATACGCCTGCCTCTGCCTCCTGCCTCCTGCCTTCCTTGTTGAGCTCTCTTCGCGTTTTTCGCGCCGCGCAAGCCGATAATTTATTAAAGGCGATTATTATGGCCTGGTTCGAAGGAACGAGCGTACGTGAACGAGTTTCCCTCTGGGTTGCGTGTTGTGGTTATTTACTGGCAAAAAAGGGAGAGGCTACCCAATGGGTAACCCCCCCTGTCCCTGGTGTTGTTGTTGTTGTACTTTGTGGTATTTACATATGAAATGTGTTAAATTGAGCTCTTTTTTAGCACAAGTTTGTTTTAACGAACAAATTGCTGAACCCCTGTACGGAATTATAGTTTCCACATTCCACCAACTCAACTGGAGGCTACACATAATCGGGCGGCGATTTGATTAAAAAATCGCACAATCATCGCGCGAAGGTAACACAGAAAAAGAGACCCCCTCTCCCCCTTCACCCCTTAAGGCATTTGAGACTCGTTTAACTAATGAAAAATTTGCATATATCCTGAGTAGAAGGAAAGGAGTTGGGCGGGGGCTAGGGTTAAAGTTGAAACTTTAGTTGGGGTAGGGGGGCGTGACTGGATAAAGTGCATTCAACTATTAAAACACAAAAAAGCTAAACATTTGTTGCCTTACCCACATATGTGTGTATTTTAACTTAATTTATTATTTTTGTTTTTGTGATGAAAAGGATATCGTTCCCCGTCACTTTCTTTTTTAACGGTATAATTCACTATTTAAAGTCTTTGCACAATCAACTACGAAAAAAGGCAGCTACTCTGTCGTTCAATACATTAAAATTTTTCCAACTTTAACCAAATATATATTATATTCGTTTAAAATTTGTAAAACAATGACAATAAAAATAGATACCTAAAAAAAATTCTTTTCTTAGAGAACACCCGTCCGATCGGATGGCAGCTATCTGCTATGTCTCCGATTTTGATAAAATTTTTCGAATTTAAGATATAAACTAATATTGAGTAATAACAAAAGTTTTTCTCACTAGAAGATTTTGACCGTCCGTTCTATGCAGCTATATGCTATAGTCATCGATTTTGTTAAATTTTTTAGAATTGTGTGCAATAAAACTATATATGTTACGTGATAAGCTTTCCCTCTAGAAGTATTTTTGACCGACGTTTCTATAGCTTGCTATAGTCATCCGATTTTGATAAATTTTTCGAATGGTGAAACATATAAAACTAACATATACCAAGATTGGTGACCTCGATGGAAACAAAAAGTTGTTCTCACTAACTTTTGCATCGTCTGCACGAATAGTCATCCGTCCGGCGGTTTCCACTATTGCGTGCAGTAAAAGACTTCATCACTCTAGCTTTAAAACTGAGGCTAGTTCGCGTGAAAGCCGACACAACGAACACGGACGGACACGGAATGCCGCGCTCAAAATATTGGTCGAAATATTTCTATGCGTTACAACTTCTGGCAAAATAATATACACTTTTCAAGTGTATAACAAGAGGCATCTTAGACGGTGACAACAAGCGTGTACGATGGTGCATTTCGAAATTCGTTCAGAAAGATTCAAATGAACATAAACTGTCGGTGGGTCTTCAAGTGTAAAGCGATGTCCGATCCTATTGAGTATAGGGAACAGTATTTAAGGGGTCTTCTACTTTGACGAGTGTTTTATGAGTGATTTTTTAAAAAATTCTGGAGGAAAAACCATAGAGTATTTTCAATTTAGATTTTTTGTTTTGTATTATTAATTAATTAAATAGAAAAATAAAAAAATGTTGGGATTCCGAGGGCTGTTCAAAAAGTTATCGGCCTGCCAATTAAGGCCTCAAAAAAAAAAGGTGTAGAGGTGGTGGCCATGATTCGGGACTCCAGGTTTGGAATTGAAAACGGTAAATGAGGTTATGATCAGAATTGATGTAATTCTGAGCCCCGTACCTGAATCATAAAAAAAATTTTTTTTTTAATTTACAAACTTTTAAAAAATTTAGATTTTCGACGTTTTTTTTGTTGTTTAGTGTAAAAAAATAGTAAAAAATTTGTTATCTTCATAATTGAGGTACGGGCCAGAATTACATCAATTCTGCGTCGATTGCAACATGGCTGATCAAAATCAGTGTAGTAGAACTGGCCCAATCTTGGCTACCAGGTCAAAAAACGTGGTTTCGAGAAAAACGCGGTTAAAGTTTTTGAGCAACGTTGAAAATATTTGAATATATCTGCTAAATATGAAATTTGAAAATGGTTTAGGGGATGAAAGGGGAATGTCAAGTTATAAGAATAAGGCAAAATAAAAAAATTGAAAAAAAAATTTTTCAAGGGAAGACCCCCCTTAAACGCTTGTAAAGGGTGATTATTTGGTTTTAAGTGTACATTTTGAAACCTCACGCGAGATTCATAACATGTGGCAACGCCAAAAATGATTAGTAAGGTTTGCCATTACACAATGAATAGACTAATAAACTAATAATCATTCAATTATATTTCAAAAAAAAAATTCGTGATACTTTCATTTTAGGATCGTCATAATCGACCCACCAAACAGGTTATTTAATCTATTAAGACCAAATTTTCCGCCAGTTTCACCTTACATTCATTCAACGCCGTGCGAAGAGTGCGTACCGAGGAGAATATTGCTGCCAGTGTCTCAACAATTAGGCTTTGGTGTTATTCGACCAACTGGAAGATTTTTGGTATGAAAACATACAACATACAACTAGCGCAGGAACTAAAGCCGGGTGTCCTTACACAACGTCGTTGGTTTGCTCTGAAGCTGAAAGTTTAATGAAGATTCACTTTTTTATTGAAAAATTGCCTTCAGCGACGAAGCTCATTATTAGTCAACAAACTGAATTTTAAGAGTTTAAGAGCTGCCACAGACTTGAGATATCTAGACTGAACGTTTGCGCTGCTTTTAGTTGCGACGCTGACGTTCGATTGTTTGAGAGAGAAAACGCTCCGTTCGATGGTTTGACAGAAAAAATTGCGTCGAACTGAGGGTGCGAACAGCTTTTGCCTTAATTTTCAGTACAAATTAGTAGGCCACATCATACACATACCGTTCATGTCGAACTCGTACCGTTGAGAAGAGAAGAGGGACTGAGCAAACGAGCAGTCTAGGTTAGTTCGTTTATGGAGCTGCCAATGCACCCTCAAAATTGCAATTTTAGGTCCGGTTTGTGTGCCGGCGGCATCATTGGACTGTAATTTTTCGAAAATACTAAAAATCGCAACTTTACAGTCAATGTAGCAAGCTACCGTGCGGAGATTACCGACTTTTTTTTGCCCAAAATGGAAGAATTGGACTTAGCTGACAAGACGGTGCAACTATGGACCAATTGAGTGGCAAGTTGGGTGAGGAATTTATTTCACGTTTTGGACCAGCCCATTGGCCGCCCAGATCATGTGATTTGACGCCCCTAGACTATTTTTTTGCTTATGGAGCAATAACTTTCGCCTGAAGTACGCTGTACTAGTGAACGGGTTCGAATGAACTATAGATCGATAGATCTTAGTAATTGAATTATAGTTCATTTTTTGAACTATTATTTCATATTTTTGAAACAAATAAAATTTTGTTAAAATCTTGTTCTAACACGCGCCTTCTTTCGACCTTTGTTTAATTAATATATACATTCACATTTGTTTGCCTAATTATTTTTCTTATTTGTTCTCAAAAGATTTTGAGCCAATATTCAAAATAGTTTACTTATGATGCAAACATTTTCGGCATTTTGTTCCACTTTTGGGGCTCCATTACACTTTTCGTTCTAAACAAGATCGATTCACTTAACCAATTCATGATTGAACTACAGTAAATCATTTTTTGAGCTCTAACCAAAATTGTACTTTTATTTTAACTATTTGCATAACTTGAACTTCTTATTTTACTTGTTTAAGTTCATTTTTAACAATTTCTGAACTTTTGGTTCAAATAATTTTGTAGTACAGTTCATTTTTTGAACTATAGTTCATTTTTGTGAACTTTGGTTCGTTTTTTGATGAACTATTCACTTTTGAACTATAGTTCGTTTTTTTAACTATTCATAAAGCATTCATAAAATGAACTATGGTTCAAAAAATTAACTATAATTCAAAAATTAACTACACTAAAGAACTAGGTCATTGAAATGAACTAGATTCTCCAACTCTAATGGTAATAAGCTGTACTTATGCGTTGTTCAGTAAGTAGATATAATGAATTGCCTCAATGACACGCTATTCTGACAATTAGTTAAAACGAAGGTAAAAACAAATACTCTTTTGTTGATTGATAAGTTTTACTGACAGTTCACTTTATCGTGAAATATATATAAAATAAGTATTAACATTTTCTAATAAAGGTTTTGTTCAGGTTTTAGGTTAGTCAAAGTTCCTATTGGTACCTGAATACTTAACATAGTGGCCCAATATATTTTGTTGCCCACCGCTGCTTTAAAGTATGTTGTGGATCAGAAAAAATGGAGTGTTAAGACAAATAAATCTTGTTGTTGTCCTACCTACCTACCTTAAGCCGTGAACTGCGCTCACATGTGAAGTCAGCATTATCCATGTGGATTAGAGTTATTTCAATTAATTTTTGTGGCTTTTTAAAGTTGATCAACTTTTAATTTTGATTACTGTACCGTATTTTCTGTGGCCTCGCATTTTAGACGTGTGGCAACAAGCGTGTGCGATGGTGCAGTGCGATAAGAGTTAAATTTCTCGATTAAACTTGTCGATAAGGGAAATATCGTTGTCATTATTCAACTTTAGCTTGTCACTGGGTGCTAACTTAGTCCGCATTGTTACGACGAAGGGTTTTTCATGAAGTTTTTGTTTGTAGGAAAGAGGTGTCGTGAAGTTTTTCGATAATTTTTGTTGTAGCTGCGCCCTTCAGTTATATTTTGTTGCCCACCGCTGCTTTAAAGTATGTTGTGGACAAATAAATTCAACTGACAACCAATTTTTCGTCAGTTTCTGTCAAGTTAACTCAAGTTGTGGTAGCTTAACAGAGTATTTTCTTTTTCATACAACAAATAGTGCAATTCCTTTCCGTTCATCTCATTTGCTTCACTCAATTGTCTGTGCCCCAGCTGGGGGACAAAACTATCAACAAATTGCCGATCGGTTTCACTTCATTTACGCACTAAATTGCAGCTTAGCTCATTTTCTACTCATGTAATCAATGTGCAAATTACATTTTGGCTAAAAGATTGCGCACAGCTGGGCAAAGGGAACAGCAGCAGCACCAGCAGCAGCTTTGATGTACTGTGTCAATCAAGTGAACATCACTTGACCTCCATTTAAATGATTGACGAAGCCGCCGATTGTCGGACTGAGGATGAGAAATGGCAACGGAGATAGAAGAGGAAACGCATTGGCAAACGTAATCAAGTAATCAAAAGTCCAAATCACGGCAGTGACAGACCCAAATGATAGCATGAATGGGGTGCATTGCGTGCTCTCGGGCAAGTGACAGACGGAATGGGTAGATGGCACTTAACGAAAGCATTCGACCGACAACTGATTGAAGTGAAACAACCCAGAGACGACGACGACGAGCGAGTGAGTCAGTCCAAAGGTGCAACAAAATGGAGAATGCTTGACGCAATGCTTGGACATCCGGATTGTACATGTTGAACACGTGGTCGGAAAATTGAAACGACATTAGCAAATGCTGAACTCTGACTTATTGAATGTGAAGAAAGGAAAAAGATAAAATTACATTTGCACATGTAAAGTTCAAAATGTGTAAAGGAAGTGTGCGACCTATTGACATTTTAAAGATGTGTTTAATTTTTGGGGGGGGGGAGGAGATTTTAAAAGGAATGATTTTAAGATGAATTTAATTCAATGTTTTTTTTTTTTTACAGACTGCAACAGATTTCCTTGAAAGCATCAAAAATTTTGTCAGCTGATTTTGACCCTCTTATAATTATTAGTTACATCCCCGTCTCTGACCTCTTATGACCTTGCCTACAATAAATGCTTTGAACTTGTACACTGAGCAGGGCACGTAGACGAACCTGAACTCACACGCCCCAGCTGCGTGGAGATAGTGAGGTGGGGGGGATGGGGGGCTACTTACTGCAGTAGTCAGCAAAACTATTCGTCAAGTCGTGCGGAGCCTTTTTATGGTTGTTGTATCAAAAGGACGTGACGCTGATTTGGCAGCAACGCCTTAAAGGTGACACTGTCCAGGATAAGCAAACAAGCCGGAACAAAACAGACAGACAGACAGACGGACAGACGGCATCATAAAATGCTGCAGTCGTTTCCTGCCATGGCCATTTGGCTGTTTAGCGCCGCAAAATCTCCGCAAGTCCTTGAGAGCCAGTCCCAGTCCCCAAACTAATTGCAAATGCAGCCAGTTGAGACTGCAGCTGGGCTGAACGTGCGGCGCATTTGGTCAATCGATTGATGGGGTTTGCACGTACCACGGATCGCATCATTTGAGTTAAAAATACAAATTTCACAGGAATGCAAATATACTGAGAGTCAAGGGCAAAGACTAATTTTAAATGCTGGCCAAGGGCGTTTGGCGAGGTGTGGCCAGAATTCTTTTTACTTTAATCTGAGTCCTATTGACACGGGCGGCGGCCTTTTGTTTCTTTCTCTTTTTCTGCTTTTTTTTACGGTTCAAGCCCCGAGGTGCTAATGAATTCATAATGGCAACGCGTAACTCTCGAGAATTGGGACAGGTCATAAATTATGGAATAAGGGTGCTGCTGCTGGTTCTGCTGCAGTTGTAGTTGGGGCCTTGATATTATATTTTTAAGATTCTGTCGAAAAAAGCAAAAAAACAAAAACAAAAAAGGAGAAAAGCAACGGATATTTAGCTTAGGGGCAAATGGCAACAGATGGCCTGGCACATAAAGATTAAGGTGAGAAAGCAAGAAAGTGGCTTTAACATAAGTTTTTTAAATGGTTTTAAGCAGGAACGTTTCCTGTTAGAATCAAGTCGGATGGCTAAGCAAAAAAAAAGACGCTATATCTATAGAATCTTACGAAGAAAATACTAGCAAGCTACGCTTAAGATCAAGTTTAGAAATAGCAAGGGAGAGAACTGTTTTGACAGAGATTACCAAGAGCAATGGGGCACAGTTCGGTGTTTTGGTATGGAGGTAACAAGATAAACATCAGCTAACATTTAATATTTTTTTCTCAATTGGCACGAGCCTTCTTTTGAACGATTGTCACACTATTAATAATTATTATATTTGAAGTCACATTGGTGGTAGTAGCACTTAAAAATCAACAAATAAAATTGATCGTCAAAAGTTTAAAAAAATGCACGAAAATGTTCACGGCAGAAATTTTTTGATTTTGAGTTAAATTCATCATCAAAAGTTGGAAAAAAAAAAATGCACGCAAATGTTCACGTTTTATATTTTTTTGACCTAGCTGCCTATGTTCACTTAAAAAATCACTTCTTTGCCACAAGGAATTGTTAGGCATAGGTAACAAGATGTCATATTAGCTTACTAAACCACAGCTCGTTCAGAATTT
Organism: Lordiphosa mommai; assembly: GCA_018904225.1. NCBI lineage: Eukaryota > Metazoa > Arthropoda > Insecta > Diptera > Drosophilidae > Lordiphosa > Lordiphosa mommai. The sequence goes on from JAEIFT010000614.1 coordinate 46,715, forward strand.
ATTTGCACCAATCGGTACGAGCCTTGTTTTGGGCAATTGTCACAATTTGCAATGTCTGCAATGCGAACAAATCTTCTATATTTTAATGAACACTGGTGTGACTATGCGAACTTAAAAAATCAAATTAAATTCATCGTCAAAAGTTGTAAAAAAAAAAATGCACGAAAATGTTCACGGTTAAATTTTTTTATTTGACCTAACTACCTATGCGCACCTATAAAATCACTAAATATATCAAATTACGTTTATCGTCAAAAGAAAGTAATAAAAAAAAAAATTACACGAAAATGTTCACGGTTGAATTCTTTATTTTTGACCAGCACCTAGCGCACTTAATAAATCAAAATAAGTCATCGTCAAAATTAAAAAAAAATCCACGAAAATGTTCACGAATCTATTCCTTTTTTGAGCTAGCTGGGCTTAAAGCCCATGTTTTGAAGTAAGATTACGATAAAAGATACCAAGGGCTTTCATCCATCAGCTTTTCATTAAGAAAGGATGCAATATTGCCTAATAAATTCTTTGAAAAAAAATGGATTATACCAGGTGTTCTACATATCGCTTTTGACACCACAAACGACCCAAATCGTATGGAAATAGGGTAATTAGTTTTAGATGCTTTCAACAAGCCATCTTCAATATAAAGACGTCAATATAAACATAATATTTTTTTATAAAGCAATATCTTTTATGTTGGCTAAGACCTTAAATATCGAATTTCACTATGTAAGGAGTCTCCTAGGCCGGGGTATATATCTAAGAAGAAATTTATAAAAAATGTTCTAAGACACCTGAGGGTAAAGGTTCTTGACATAGAGATTACCAAGTGATATTGATAAGGGGCAGAGAATGTACAGTTTCACTAGCTACATCCTGAAAACTCCAGGCGGGAAGGTATCCTCGACTCTGAAACCACGATCCTACGGAAACCCAAACTAGCTTAAAGGCAAGGGATTCTTGTCTACAAAGTACTACTACTCTCAGCCCTGGCTAGCGAATCGGAAAGTTTTTCTTGTTGCCAGAGAAGGATGGCTGGACAATAGTTCAATAGGAGTGGGAACAGGTCCGCCTATCCTGGAGAGAAGTGGCTAACTACTAGGGCGGAGCGGGAGGTGATCCTCTTTTTTTTGCGGTCAACTACTAGAGTCGGAGCGGAAAGTGATCCTAGTCTCCCAAAAAGGATAGAAAAGAAAGGGAGAAAAATGCAGGAAGCGGGAAGTGATCCTTGTCTCTGCACGATAAAATACGGAAAGGGTACGAGAGGGAAGAGAGAAGATCCTCGTCTCCAGAAATATGAAGTAAAATAGTAAAAGGAAACATAACCAATGGGGTTAGTGATCTTAGGAACAACTAACTACTGAGTGGCGATATCACAGATAATTATGTCAAATTTACTACCAAAGTCTGGTCACACTACACCCTAAACAAATGCTATTAATCATATCATTCCTATATCATCTAAAAATTAATAAAATAAAAATATATTTAATTTTTTTTCAAATTAAATAAATCCATACGTGTCTTGGCGTGTTCAGCATATTTTTGAATATTCATGTTTAATATATAAAATTCGTGCTAGAGTCGTGTCCAAACTAAGTGACCCATTTTTACTCTAAAAATGAGTACCTCACCTCATCACTGCATCACTATTTGCTCTAATTCACATTACTCATTATGGATGAGAGCCAAGAACAAAAGTCCCCTTTTGATTTAACACCAAGTATTTAACTCGTAGCACAACAAAGGCTTCATTAATTAGGAATGTTAAGATGATGAAAACTAATCTGCTAAAAGCAAGTTCTCACTTTTTCTCCTGCTCATTTGTCTGCCAGGAGGATCAACAAAAAGGCATACGCCAAAAAGGGGGAGGGAGGGAGGGGAGGCGAGAGACCGTGTCATTGTTTGGCACAGATTCACATGCGCTTAATGCACTTCAGCCAGCTGCCAGGCTTCACCTTCGACAATGTTGCACATGGAAAAGGAGAATAAACAGGGCACAAAACAAGGACGGGGACGACGACGAGTAAAAATCTGTGCAAATCACAAAATTGAAAATAGGTTCTGTGGAGGGGGGAGGGGGGGAAGCTGAAATCGAAATCGAGTCCCTCCATTAGAGTTGGCCATAAACTAAGCAACTTGCATCGATCCAATCCAAAATCCTTTCAAGCAGAACGCTTGGCTGAGTGCAAATTCAATTAACTTGTTACAACACAATCTCCAGGATCAGCTTTAGCATCAGACGATGCTGGGATTTGTGTGTCGGCAAAACTACTCGAAATGTTTATCCATACATTTTCTTAGCCCAGGGCAAAAGCTGAGCAGAGGCATCATGTCTTCCACATGTCCTTCGTACGTTTTGTTTATTTTATTTAGAATTTTAATTCGAATCAAATTGGTTTTTGCGGTACGCGATTCTTGTTCACATATTTGATTTTCACAATTTTTCCTTATTCAATTAATAAAAGATTTATCCATGGACACATATATGGACTACGTTCGATTGCCAATGTGGGCAAACATGTTGGACGAAGCAAAAGTCATTTGAAATTTAAATGAATTTCTTAGTGAGTTTCATTGCAAATGGAATTATTAAATCAAATGTCAATTAGTTGGAGGATTGAAAATGCAATTGAAAGACAGTTTCAAGTCAGCTTATCAAATGTAAATAATGAAAAATAATGAACCGGAAATATGATTGAAGAAAGTGGGTTCGGTTGAAATGAGCATTTATGTGAGATTCAATCAAATAGTTAGTTGAAGTTAACAAAGGAGAAAATGACAAAAGAAGTTACGAGCATTCCATATGCTCTCAACAAGGTTTATAAGTGATTTCTCAAACTGACCAAAGTGGCGCCACTTTTTCTTATTTTTCTGGCCAAGACGGAAACTGTTATCCGATTTTGTTCAAATATGTCACAATTAACAAGTTTAAAAACGCCAACAATAAAATTGAATTCCAAGTTAGACATATTTTAAGACCGATCTGTTGTACAGCAGCTATACGATATAGTCGTCCGATTTCGATCAAACTTGCCAGAATTAAATATAGATGCATATAAAATTACTTAATGCCAAGTTTGGACACGTTAGCTTTGAACTAGTTTTTGGTCCGATCGTTCCTATTGATATAGTCATCCGATCTGGCCGGTTCCGACTAATGTGATGCTTTTATGCATATTAAGACATTTTGAGGGAGGAGATAGCAAAGAAACAGACAGACTGATATGGCTAAATCGACTCGACTCGATATATATATTCTTTATGAGTCGTAGATGCTTTCTTTGGCTCTTTGTACCTTTGGTACATAGTAGAGGTGCTCGAGTGAGTGATTTTTCCTTCACGTAATAATAAATTCACGATTCACGAAATAAAAATTTCCTCACGCACGATTCACGCACAAAATTTTATAAGCGTTTTGCTTCACGCACGATTCATGCACGATTAAAGAAGAGGTCACAAATGTTCCCACACGGCCACCCGTATTTTTCTTAATTATTTTATGGATGTAATAGTTAACTACGCCTTTTCCACGAGCAGCTGCGAGCAGCGGATGCACGAAATCAAAAGCAAATCAATTTTGGAAAAAAATATTAATCAAATTATTATATTGATGATAGCACTGGTACGACAAGCACAATTTTTTATTAGCCCGGCATTAGACCCATAAATTCTGAATCTTGACTCTTCTGTAAGCATCACCTCACACCTAGATTTACAAGTAAAGCCTAGGTTCGCGTTCTACGGGTACTTTTGATGGTAATAATAATAGTGACAACGGTTTTAAGTGGTATGTAAATTATTCAAGATTAAAATTCTGTAAAATTGAGAATGTACGGTCAGGGATCATTGAGAACACAATAACAAAAGTGCACTTAAATCAGACAATTGGTTAAGGTACCTCAGAGAGTCAAGCCTAAATTCATGAATATCTTCAAAAGCGCACGGTAGATTTTAATAAGAATAAAATATTTTGATGGTGTAATTGGCTATAACATTTTTCCAAAGAGATGATACTCACCAGCCAAAAAACGCGTAGTGAAGTACTATTTTCAGATAAAACCCCCCGAATTCAACTCCATATAGGCCATAAACTAGACCTAAAAATAGACCAAACTACTTGTATATTATAATATTATATTAATATAATTAATTATATTTATATTCACGAGGTTTATCCTTGACACCTACAAATCACGCACGGATCACGGATGCACACGCATGAAATGCTGTGTTTTCTCAAGATCACGACGTGAAACATCGGGACACCTCTAGTACAGAGTAAAAAAACTCTGAACCTAAACAGTACCTTTACAAAAATATCGGTTCTCGAATAACGGTTCAAACAAATCAGATAAAAAAAACTGGTTTAAAATCACAAAACTGTTGTGGAAGTGAAATTGAGAACATGGTTGGTTGTTTTCGGAAGTTGAGTGCGTAAATCGTGTGTCAGAGAATTTTATTTCATTAATTGTGGGTTACGTGAAGGAACAATCGTTCACGCGCGCTCCTTTACCTTATACCTATAACTAGACACTAAGAAAATTAGATACGAAGTATAGACCCTTTCGGGATATATATATATATATATGTATTTATATATTCTATTTAAAGATATTTCACAATAGTCCTAAATAAATTCAGATAAACTTATGGAAACAAAAATCATTTTCCTTTTTCATATCAATTTCTCTCCGATCAGACGAAGATTAACTTGATATGTTCGAAAATATCAATACGACATTTCTTTATAAACAAAAAATTTTTAAAAAAATATTGCCTTGTCTGGGGATTGAACACGGGACCTTGCACTAAACTCAAATGGAATGCTCTCAAAGCAAGCCACCCCACTTTACCAATAAAGATTAAGTGAGCCTGCTCTTTTTTTTATGAACAATTTATATTTCTAGTTTGTAGATACAGCTACTCTCTTACACTTGTAACATACTCGTCCAATTTCAATAATTTTCTTTTTTGTAATAAACTCTCCTAGTTTCTAGTTTACCCACTGCACTCGGTGTATTCCCTTCTGGGCATAACGTGTTTAGCTGGGCCCCGCCTAATCGCTGTAGTATTGCCCCTCCACCTCACCAAACTGCTTGCCAGGCACAATTAATTTTACCTTCGCTTGTCATTTTATTGTTTATCTACATAAACACTGCTCTTCCACCCCCACCAAGCCCCAACGCCATCTCTGTCCTGACTTCAGGATATCCTATTGGCCGTGGCCGTGTAGTTGCCACACCATTTATGCCATTAAGTCATTAGCTTTGTTTAACAAATAACAAACTGTCAATGAGTTGATTAACGATGTTTTTCGCATGAACTGCAATTAGCCGTCGCCATCCCCGTCACCGTCACCGTCGTTCCAACTGATAAATGGGTGTGATTTTGCGCCCAGCTTGGCAGTCGGTTGACTTGGGGGCAAACGTTATTGATGCTCCTGCTCCTGCTCATCCTGCCCTATCCCTACCCCTACCCCACCTACTAAGTTGCCGTCACTTGGCAATTATTGTGTATTGTGCGCTTCAAGTCAATGGCATTTTGCCACCGTCAGAGTCATCATCATTGGCACCAAAGCCACCAGCTAGAGGAGCAGCGGCGTCAACGCAATTACACCCGTTGACAAGTGTAATGTCAGCCAACTGCGGCTGCCATCCTGTTGCTTGTGCTGCTCCTGCTGTTGACGTGACGCGCTTCATCACTCACTCACTTAGAGGCGGAGGCTAGCCCCCTCTAACCACCTCACACTTATTCCCTCACTCATTCATTCATAGACGCCACTCGGCTCATTTCGATTTTTGCAATTTATTTTCCATAAACAGGAGCGGAATTTAAGGCTAACAGGAGGACCCACAATGGTCGTTACCTTAGGCCAAAATAAAAAGTCTCCTAATGTAATAGGAACAAGAATTTTAAAGGTAAAGTGGTTTTTGTTCCATTCCAACCGTACCCTTTACAAAAAGCTTCAAAAGAGAGAGAATACAAGAACGTGAACTTTACAAAATTGTATTAAAATATAAAATCATATGGTATCGCCACGAGTAATTCAAATGAATGAGAAAAGCATCCATAACTTTGGAAAATTCCATCCCTAAGTGGATGAAACCAGGGCTGCAAACCGGTTTTGGAACCGAACCGGTTGAACCGACTCTTAAACAATAGAAGTCGGAATCCCGACTTTTCATTTACTGTGAACCGTTTGTACGACCTAATCCTTTAAATTGAGGTTTTCCAAAATCGGGGTGGCAACTCTTTTCAACCATCGTTCATCTGGTTGAAAACGGGCTAGCACCTGAACTCCCCCGGCCTCTCTTATTCGCTCCACTCCGCGGTGCGAACTAGCTTTGCTTTTTCTGTTCCCCGGTGTTGGTTTTTTTTCTTTCTTGCTCTTTGGTTTATCGTCGACATTTCTCGGAAATATCTGCTGATGTTCGACTTCTATCTGATTGTGTTTTTGTGCGGGGGGCGGGGGCGTCAAATCAAAACTTTCGGTTCGGTTCAAAAAAGTTACAAGTCTTATTTAAGCGGTCATTTTATTGATAAGAGAAGTAGTATAGACCAAAAATTGCTCGAAGAAATAATTCATTGAGAATTTAATGAAATTAGTTGTACGAGTAAAAAAATTCAGAAAATCTGTAATTTGCAGGGACCGAAAATAACAGTTATGGAAGTGAAAAAAATTACTACGAAATATGGATCCCCTAATAAAATGGAGTACATGAATCTTCATAATTTTGAATGGCGAGTCCTTAAATGTAATAAATTTTTATTTGCAATTTTTATCACAAAAAATTTTGAAATTGTTATATTATAATTTTTAAATAAAAATTTTGTTTTAACCGTTAAATGGTAATTTTTATATAAAAATTTTTGAATAACAGTTAAAACTAATTTTTATTATAAAAATTTAATTTAATTTTTATTTTGTAATTTTTATAATAAAAATTAATTTTTAATTTTTATGAAAATTTTTTTATTATAAAATTTTATAAAATTACTAATCTAGTAGGTTTAAGTAAATCTTGTATCCTTCTATCAAAGATATTCTATAATTTACAAACGCTTACTAGATAAGTAATTTTTATAAAAATTTTATAATAAAAATTTTTCATAACAATTAAAAAGTAATTTTTATTATAAAATTAAAAAATAAAAATTAATTTAAATTTTTATAATAAAAATTAGTTTTAACTGTTATTCAAAATTTTATATAAAAATTACCATTTAACTGTTAAAACAAAATTTGTATTTTAAAATCATAGAATAACGATTATTTTAAAATTTTTATGTAAAAATTAGAAAATAATTGTTATTTCAAAATTTTTATCCAAAAAGTTATAACAGTTACGGTCCCTGGTAATTTGTTGTATATTTTTAATAATTTAATTATTCTTCTTTACAAATTTGAAAAAACTTCGGACCATAACCTTATCACAAAAACCTTGAACCTTTAATTTCTGAACCGTAACCAATGGTAAGTTTTGGTATGAACCCGCAAACCGGAGCTCCGAAAAAATTATTTGGGTTTGCAGCCCTGGATGAAACTGCATTGAAAAGTTTTTATGGAAAAAATATAAGAATAATTCCAATATTTTCGAGTCGAACAGCCAACGGAGTTAACCAAGAACGATATTGGTTATATTATGTGGTATTTTGTGAAATAAATTTTTGAGAGAAACTTATTGATCCACCCTCGTACATATATAGTCGGTATCTGTGCAACAACACAAATTTCCCAGAATGTAGATTAATTTATAAATACTTTTTTTAAACATAAATGAACTTTGATTTCCATTCTTGAACAGATAAGTGACTCCCAGAGCCAGTCTTTTGTTCGTATTATCAGGTCGTACTGCCCCCTGATCAGGGTATAAATGAATAACGTTCTGCTAAACCACAACAGTTCATCTTAAACCACTGAACAGCCATCATCAAGTAATAAATAACAAAATGAAATTCTTCTCAGTTGTTACCGTTTTTGTGCTCGGTCTCTTGGCCCTGGCCAGTGGTGAGTGGAAAGTGCAAAAGTAACACTAGTTTACAAAATAAAAAAAAAAACGAAGAAAAAATATCTAATTGAAAAAAAAAAATAGAAAGATTGATGGAAAATAATCTATAAACGCGATTATTGAAAATTTCATACCTCCTAAATGTAATATATTTTTTTTGACTCTATCTAAAGATTCCTAACAAAAATTACAAAAAAAAAATATTTTATCTCAAAAATGTCTAGGGGTTGCTATTCGACGGACCCTGTTTTTTTTTTAAAAATAAAATTTGGCTTCAATCTATCTTTATTTTTTCTATTTTTTACTCATTTTTTTATTCTTCTTTGGTCTTTTCCCTTTTTCCTTTTCCTCTTTTCCCAACTTTCCCGTACCTTTTCTTCCTTTTTTTTTTTTTTTTCTAACCTTTTTCATTAAAATCGCGCTCAAATCGTGCAACGTCTCATCACCACTTTTCGCTCCCTTTCTTCAAATCGTTGTTTGCGCTTGTGTGCGGTGGAGCGCGTCTTTTCCAACTGCCTCTACCTTTCACATTATTCATCACAATTTCTCTCATAACGCTCCTGGTTGATGTTGCATTTTATTTGAAGAATATTTCCCAAACTGTGACTTTTCTCTGAGCACTTCTTATCTCCTGGATTTTCACCAGTCAGCGATGCTTTCTTTTCTCTTCCTTTCTCTCTTCTCTCTCCTTTATCGACTTGGCTGTTGATGTTGAACATGAATACATTTACTTGACTTCTTTTCTTCTTTCTTTTTACCTTTGCACCTTTGCACTTCAATGGGTTTTTTTAGGTTGTAAACTAGTGTTAATACGAACAACAAGATTTTAACATATATTTTTTTTGTTTCTTCAGCTGTGCCCTATCTCCGGATCCGCAAAATGTGCTCCTCAAAACTGACTGCAAATACTGCATACCAAACTTTTAATTTGGAATTTTTATATGAATGTACTAAAATGTAATAGTTTTCATATTTACTACAAAATGCCAATAAAATATGTTTCATAGCGAAAACAATAATTTTTCATATTTATTTCAAATTGAGTTGTGCTGATATTAAATTTAAGCAGTTTCATATTCAACATAAACACCATTTCATATTGAAATACACATTTTTCAACTTTAATTAAAAAAATTAAAATAAACCACGTTTTTCGACCTAGTAGTCATAATTGCACCAGTTCTACTGAACTGATTTTGATCAATCAGAATTAATATTAATTCTGGCCCGTACCTCAATCAAGAGGAAAAACATTTTTTTACACTAAGCTAAAAAAAAACTTGAAAAATCTATTCATTTTTTTTTAAATTGCCGCCAATGGATGGCCACCACGTCTACACCTTTGTTTGGGAGACCTTAATTGGCAGACTGATAACTTGTTCAACAGTCCTCGAATTTAAAATTATTTTTTTTATTTTTTTCCTTTAGTTAATTAATAACAAAAAACCAAAATGAAAAATTGATTTTCTCTCCAGAATTTTTTTTATAAAAACACTTAAAAACTCCTGTTTAAAGGTAGACGAATACTTTTTCGAATCGATGGACAAAATCAATATTGAAATAAAAATCATACAAATTGAATTTACCAAATTTTAAAATTCAAAAAAATTAAAAGTGGTTTCACATTTTAATCGTAGAAGTACATCAATTAGACGTTAAACAAGCTATTGAAGGTTAAAATCTATGGATAAAATGCAAGCCTGCCTTCGGAAAATGTTCCTTATAAATCTCTGCAACAGTTCTTTGTTTAGATACTGTTAAAAAAGGCTACATTACAGAGTCTGCGGCCGATGGAAGATATTTCAAGAAAACATTAAAAATGCGATGTTGGGCTTCTAGCTTGAAAGTCTGCAACTTGGTCGTTTAACCATAGATTTTAACCGTTTTATTTTTAAAATTTCAAAAATGCACATTTTTCGAAGTTTTGAGTTAACATATTAAGAGCCGATTTCTCATCTCTTACATAGCACTATCTGTCACATATACTTACAAATAGCAGAGTAAAATGTATGTTTATCTGACACTCAGCAGCTATCTAGAAGAGATATGGACAAAAAGTATAAAGTGTCTTAATTGAAGGCCCATTTATTAACAGTTATTTCGTATATTACATTTTCCAATCGGTGTAGAATAACGGAAGCTATGGCACCACTGTTAAAACCACTGACGAAAATCGGAGTAAATATAAAACAAAAATTGGAAAAAATCTAAAAAAATAAAAAAATGTATTTTTCATCTATTGCAAGTCTATATCAACCTACATAAATAAAGTCGGTTTCGACCAGACCTTAACTTTATCATGGGATTTTTGGGCACACTGCGCCTTTTGAATGGAGCAGCTGCGAGCAGCGGACTCACGAAATCAAAAGCAAATCAGTTTTAGGCGTAAAAATATTAATCAAATTTAATTGAAAAATATTTCGAAAATACTGTACGACTTTTATTTACGATGATTAACTTTAATAAGCACGAATTACGCACTGATCACGAATACACACGCAAGTCTGTGTTTTATCACGATCACATAGTGACATGTCGTGACACGTCACGCGCGCACCTCTAGTCAGAATCTCACGCTACGCCACTGACAATACATACATACAAAAGGTACTAACCTGCATTTTTTTTCATTTAATATGGCAAGTCGCCTGGTTGGAAATGCACTGGCAGGATCCGCTGTGTCATGAAAAGTTAAATTATCCTTGAAATTCCATTTCCTTTTGGCAGCAGACACTTTTAAATAATATTGTATTCCAAAGCAAAACACACACACACGCACGCACACATGCACTTTTCAATGTAAAGCAGCCATTTTTTTACGTCTCAGCTGCCAAGGTGGTGGCCAGGTATGCACAGGGGGAGGGCGGCAGCTGCCTGCTTTGGTAAACTTAAGCTCTCAACAAGCTGTACATATGGCCGCCAGTGAACAAGAGATTATTTCCCTCCCCCTTTCCCCTCTAGGGAAAGTCTGGCCAAGCCCTGGTCAGCTGCGCCGATCAAGGCAAAGACTTAGGCAGGCGGCGGTAAGCCAGATTTGTACACTAACACTTTGCCAACACTTAATTAGTTTAATTTAATATATTTATGGTTATTATGCACTTGTTTTGAAACAATTTCGCCACATTTTTAATAATTTGCGGCACAACAAGTGGCCAAGCTCACGCGAGACTTACGTCATTACGTGACTAATCGAAGTGATAATACGTCGATGATCAAGATAGTTATCGATAGCAATACGCAGCGCACAGTGGTCTATGTTTACATTTATGTGAATTGACCGACCGTTGCTTATGACACGCACTTTTCAGTTATGTTTTGAATTCAAACTTTAAACTTTTGTAGAAGTTGCTGATATGAGAAAGAATTGAAAATGTTCCTATCTTGGCCTAAATTTATTGTTTCACCCTTTAAGCTCAATTCCGCCCCCGTTTTAAGCATATTTACAATGTAATTATTATGCAAAAATGCACTCCACTCCCCATGAAGTTCACAGTATATGGTACAACACTTATTAACAATATTGTCAGGCTACGTGACGCGCCCCCCCTTGCTGCAAACCCCTTTTAAATACTATAAATGATATGTACATCCATAAAATAAATTAGTTTTCTGTTTCGCGCCCGCTAATTGCCTTCGCCAGAAAGTTAATTATGGCAAAATTTTCAAAATATTTCCAAATTGGACTTGTCAAAAACATTTTGACATTTTTCCCTTTCGCCGTTCGCCGGGATTTTCGTAGGAAATTAGTTTTACAAACTTTTGCGTTTTTGCAATTTTGCACTCTTTTGTTTTTTTTTTTTTTCGTGGGTTTGACACTCATTATTGCATTTCATTATTAGCACTCGAATATCAAACATAAATGAGGAAATTATATTCATCAGCCCGGCGGTGTTAGCGGCGGTGTCGGATGTCCATTTTGTAAATACGCCAATTGACAATGCTTCAAAAAGCAAATGGAAAGCTCTTGTAATTAAGTGCCATGTTAATGGCAATACCACGAGCTAAATAATTGCATTAAAAAAGGGTTTTTTGCAAATAAACACACACACATAAATAGCGAAACTGAATTTGATGTAATTCGATTTGATGGCAAACTGACACAGCGTGAAAAGATCACAATTACATTTTTGGAAATTGAATTAAATATTAAATGCAATTTTTGATTAATGGGGAATGGATGGGAGTAGTAAGTGGATATTTATTTATAGCAAATTTACAACAAATATGTGTACACGCTAATTTATTTATAACCGCCATAGCATGTATTATTCAAACAACTAGCTGGCTCGTTTAGCTTATAGCTCATTTTGCGCGAGTCGTCACGAGCGCATACTTAATCAGCTCGCCGCAAGTTAGTTGCTCGTTGCAGTTTTCTGGTACATAGTATAAAAATACTTTGACAAAAATACTGTGTTTTTTGCCAAGACAATTCGACCATTTTTATTAGAACATTAAAACACCATCTCATCACTCAGATATGCAGACTTATGCACTTAATTCATTCGTTAACCATTTTGTTTCGTCCAATTTAGCACTTGATTTAATTATCAATTTTGTAGACAGGGTCGAATTCCTTCCTTGAATTTGCAAACATTATTCCTTTAAATGAAGTATATAACATATCGTTCAGGTATTCCCATCTTAATCATTCCATTGTATTTTGAGATTTATGCCATAGTGTACTGTATAAACCATATTTTATTATAAGATGTAGTAAATAATTTCTTATTTATAGGGTGGCTAATGAATGATGCTACATTAAGGGTCGGTTTCTCATCTTATAGATAGCTGCTATGTGTCCGATAAAGGAACATTTAACTATAGATAGTGATTGTACTATGTAGTAAATAAGAAATCGGCCCTAATACACCTTTAAAAAAACTTTTTTCTTAATAAATATTAATTTTTATGAGCTGACTACAGTTCTATTGCACGAAGTATCTTGACGAGGGACCGTAACGATTATAATTATTTATATTGTATAAATCGCTTGATAATTCTAATTTCTTAATTTTTTTCATTTGCTCTTCAAATAACAATATTTAAAAACTTAAGAAATAACAATTTTTTTGAGCATAAAAATAAAAAATCTGAAATAAGAGTTTTTAATGATTTTAAATAAAGCTTACAAAAAAACGATTATTTGTTGAGTAAAAAAAAAAATCTCCAATTATAATAGATATTAAAAATAATTTTTAAATAAATCTAAGAAAAATAACGATTATTTTTTTATTAAAAAAAATAAAAATCTAAAATAAAAGTTATAAAACGATTTTTTATGGATCTAAAAATAAAAATCATTTTTAAATAACGGCTTTTATATTGTATATATATTATTTGAAAAGGATTTTTTATAACTTTAATTTCAGATTTTTATTTTTTCATCAAAATGGTCGTTATTTTTAACCCTTGCTGAGGGTATATTAAAATTGTCACGATGTTTGTAACGCAGTGAAGGTAAGTTTTCCACCCATAAATATATATATTCTTATCAACGTAGTCCGTCGTCCGTTCTGTTCTATGCTATCTCTTCAGTTTTAAAGCTATTTTGACCAAACTTTCAAAATCTTTTAAATACAAATACGCTGCACATTTCGGAATAGATTATTTGCTGCCATAGAAAAAATAAAAAATCTAATATAAAAGTTCTACCTTATATCTTCCACACAAATGAACAAATTTTTATAAAAATTTAAAAAAAGTCACCAATTATTTTTGATTAAAATATAAAATTATCACAAATCGTAAAATAAAAAATTATATAATGATTTTTATTTGTACATTTCAACAATTTATCAAAAATCGATAATATATACCCATTTCTCTCCAAAACTATTAGTGCGAAAAATTTGCTTTAGGTCAATCGGATAACAGGCACAAGTATAAAATGGTTAAAATTCGTAAGAATACTTTTTTTCTCCCTTCAAATTTTAAAAAATATTTTAATTGCAGAAGTTTGTAACGCATAAAAATATTCATTTCCGACCCCTACTAATTTCTACACCCTGTTAATCCGTTGTCCGTCTTCCGTCTGTCCTCTTCTTCTTTTCTACCACTATCTCTCGTTTTAAATTTTGAGCTGAAATGTTGGGTACATAGTCTTCCTTGAGTTTACTGCACGCACCTAAATGCAACAATGATGACTACATATATCATACCACGATATAAAACAACCGTTAAAAAACTTTTTTCTAGCGCACATTTGAAATATTATTTAATATGCTTCCACATAATTCTGAAAAATATCAAAATTTATCACTATCATAAGTCTTTTGGAAACTTTTTTTAGATTTTTATTTTTTTAATCAAAAAATAATCGTTTTTCTAGATTTATTTAATTAAAACACTTAATAACTTCAGATTATTAGATTTTTACTCAAAAAAAAAATTCGGTTAATTTAAAATCATTAAATTTTTTTCAGAATTTTATTTTATTGCTCTAAAAATAATAGTTATTTCATTAGTTCAATTTTAAAATCCTTAAATAACTCTTATTTCTAAATTTTTTTTTTTTTTGAGTTTTATTTTAAAATTCATAAATAACTCTTATTTGAGATTTTAATTTATATATAAAAAATAATAGTTATTTCTTAAGTTTTTAAATAATGTTAAAAATTAATCGTTATTTTTGAGAGTTATCAAAAAAGTAGAAGATTTATAAATCATGGTGCAAATGGACAGTTAAGCCATCTGGGATTGGATTGGTGTAATTCTCACCCTCATAGAGTTATTAAAAGTGAATGATTTTTTGATGAAAAAAAACTCCCCCTCTTTACGTCTTTAAAATACATTTATTACGTTACTTGTTGGTAGCAAAATTCAACAGCCACCCCATATAAGAGCTTACAACATTGTTTCAATCATACCCAAAATGTTTGCAGTTTGTTGCTCCTTTAATAACGTTCCTCATCCTTCCTGTTTGGTGGTCGATCCTTCCTATAAACCAATTTCTCGTTATTTCTGCGCTGTTCCATTTCGTCATCACTTTCCTTCCGCTGATTTCGTGGTGGTATATGAGTTTTTATTAGCGTTTCTTCATATAATTCCATTTTTCGTATGGCACTTTTTACATTCCGCAATTGCATGGCTTTCGAAGGCGAAAGACTTGCGGCTGGACCTAAATCTGGACTAGATTGGAATTCGGGTGTGGATTCATTGACCACTAGATTCTCCATCATAGAGGGACATTGAGTGGCCACGGAACGTTGACAGGAACGAAAACAACATGATTTTGTTTTGTACCTGCAGCAATTGAAATGACAATGCGCCGATTCTTTGATTGGAGGAGTTCTTCCGAATAAAGGGCGGATGGGAGCCATTTTCCCCAGAAAACTTAGTTAAAAATTATATAGAAATAATACTAGAAATTTTGGGGATTTTGTATTAATACTTGTAGAGCTGCTCTGTGTATGAAACTGAGGTCAGAAGAAGGAATTTGTTAAGAAATGGAAATATGAGCCTACTTTGTTATTTAAAGAAAAGTTTTAGAAAATATTGTCTAGAAAAATTTTGTAAATTGAAGCAGGCCTTTAATTTTGATATTTTCAAGTGTCTAAAATTTTTCTTTGCTAGCCTCAGTCGCTTGTAGTTTCTCCTAACATTCAGATCTAGACGAGACGAGTAAAAAAAATTGTAATAAATTTTTTATTTTTAAACTTTTAAAGTAAATCCAAAAATTAAAAACAAAAATGAATTTTTGCTCGGTGCCTTATGAAGCGGATTTTGGCATGAATGGTGGTGGTGGCAATAAGGTAAAGTATAAAGAAATCGTCGCAAATGGCAATAAAATGCATTTGCCATATAGAACAACATAATTATTCAAGAAGTCGCACCGCGTTGCAGCGACCAAAATAGCGAAATAGCGTAAAGCAAGATAACCAAATCTAAAACGGACTTTTGTTCGTTGCAAATAGCAATAAAATGTACCACAGACGAGAAACTAGCTTGTGGTCGCAATGCGTTGCAGCGACAATCGTATAAAAGAAGGCGAAACGGCCTAAAGCTAGACATACAAGTCTAAAACTGACTTTTGCTCGTCGCAAATAGCATTAAAATGCACCACAGACTAGAGAAACTAGTTTGTGGTCGCACTGCGTTGCAGCGACAATCATATAAAAGAAGGCGAAACGGTCTAAAGCTAGACATCCAAATCTAAAACGGACTTTCTTCGTTGCAAATAGCAATAAAATACAACACAGACTAGAGAAACTCGCTTGTGGTCGCACTGCGTTGCAGCGACAATCGTATAAAAGAAGGCTAAACGCCCTAAAGCTAGACATACAAGTCTAAAACGGACTTTTGTTCGTCGCAAATAGCATTAAAATGCACTACAGACTATAGAAACTAGTTTGTGGTCGCACTGCGTTGCAGCGACAATCATATTAAAAAGGCGAAATAGCGTAAAGCTAGGTATACAAATCTAAAACGGACTTTTGTTCGTTGCAAATATTAATAAAATGCATCACAGACTAGAGCAACTAGTTTGTGGTCGCACTGCGTTGCAGCGACAATCATATTAAAGAAGGCGAAATGACCTATAGCTAGACATACAAATCTAAAACGGTCTTTTGTTCGATGCAAATATCAATAAAAGGCACCACAGATTAGAGAAACTCGTTTGTGGTCGCACTGCGTTGCAGCGACAAACAAATTAAAGAAACTATATCAGCGAAATGGCACTTTGATATCAGATTTTGTTACTCATTATAATCTTTCCTGCCCTTAGACTTGGCCCACAATGTCGCCTGCCCCCATGGGTATGCCCCAGCAAGCTCAGGTTCCTATGACAATGACGCCTTTGAATCCACCCCAGATGAATCTCAATCAAATGCAAATGCCTCAGATGTCCTATCCCATGAATGGAATAAGTATGATGCCTCCAGGACAAGCATTGCCCGCCATGTCCACCATGTCGCAGTTGCCCATGGGTGCGGTTACACCCTTGAATAGCATGACCATGATGCCCATGATGGGCGGTACAATGGGCTCTATAGAGGCTTCTGGCCTAAATGCCGTCATACCAGATCTACAGCCCATGTCGCAGATGGCACAAATGTCGCCCATGCCACCGCAATATAGTCAAATGCCGCAAATGCAACAAATGCCGCAAATGCAACAGATGCCGCATATGCAACAGGGTCGCCTAACCGGCGGTTCGTCCTCTGGCCCCAACAATTGGAATAATAATGGCCAGCAGAATAACCAAATGATGCCCAACCAAATGTGGGGCTATCAACAGGGTAACTACAGCCAAATGCCCTCCCAACAGCAGCAGCAGCAGCAGCAGCAGCAGATGCAGCACCAGCACCACCAACATCAACAACATCAACAGTTCCAACAAAATCAACGCGTCAAACCGCACTATGATATGATGAACAACGGAAACAACTATAGGGACGTACGCAATGGCTTGAAGTGAGTAAAGAAATCTTGCTCCTGTTGTGGTGTATGATCTAATAATCTTGCTCAACTTTCAGTTCACCAGCCATGCAAGAATCTATGAAATATTCCAAAGAAAGGTATCCACTCTGAAAATTTAAAATGCTCCCAAAAAATTTAAAATGGCCCCATTTAAGAAAAATGCTAAAAAAAATGGCTCTCCAAGTTTATAAAAAATCCAAAATACATTATGTCAAAAGTACATGGAATTATGATAATTTCTTAAAATTCTTTAAAATTGAATATAACAAAATCCATTTTTAAGATTTTTAAAATTATCCGTCATTTAATTAGGTATTTATTTGTCAGTGGTGTTACAAATATGGAATAGTTATTCTCCGAAAAATGCAGTAAAAAAAAATTACTACAAGCCTATATTTTAAGTAATGTTTTTGAGTTAATTAGCTCAAAACATAGATTTTTTTTGTAAATTTTTTAATCAAAAAAATAGTGGTTTTTTATCTTTGATCGTAGTTATAAGATATGTGATAAATGCAAAGGATATACCCATTTGAGCAAGCCTGCTTGTAGGCAGGGTTCCATAAAGAACTCTACAACGGTTCCATGTCAAGCTATGGCGAAATATGTAAACAACCAAAAAATTATCTAAATAAAAAACCGAAAATTTGCAAATTCTTTAAAAATAAGTTTCACAAAAAATTTGAAAACATATTTCGTCTATTGGTAATCCATATTTATAATCAAAAACCGGTTTGCAGAATCCTTTTGGCTTATTTGTTTCAAAAATATAATAATTAAAGTTCAATTCGACTTTTTACCGTTCAGATAAGAATTGCGAACTGTATATTTCCCCCATTGTTAAACTTTTTTCTTGCCCTCCAAATTTTATGGAATACTTCAACTAAAACAATTGTTTGTAGTCTTCAAATATATATTAAATCACACAGAAAATTTTGTAGAGCTCCATTAATTTACTCACTCCCAAAAAATCTAGAAAAAAACTCCTCTTTTAGACCTCCTAAAGCAGGCTGCCCCCTTAATAAGTTGCTAAATATCAATTGGACCATTTGAAAACTATTGTACTCGCTTTATTATTGCTGCTTACGACAGAAAATGGGACAAAAATTTTTTGTCTATATGAATACTTTACGCTTTCAAAAAGTTCTGCAAAATTTGGTCAAAATCGGATGACTATATGTATTATAATTGTCGCTGAGGAAGTTACTTTGTCTTCCCCGAGTCGAAAATTGGCTTTTTTTTTTTAGGACGGGTTATTTTAAATGATTCCTGCATAAATTTGTACTTAAGGATTTAATTTTAAGCTATATTTACTTATCTATATTCGATTACATTTTAAATTTTAAAAAAATTTGCTCCCCCCGCTACACCCTTTCTTGCAGAAAAAGGTTCCAGTGCTCCAATGAGAAAAAAAAATCCATTTTGAGTGTTTGCCCAAATGTGGCAAATCGTGAATGTATATATTTAGATAGTTGTTGGTATATTTTCTTAATTATATTTTCAAGCAAAAAATAAAAAATTACGCATACGACATGTACAACAAAAAAGTCAACTATGTTTAAAAGTGAAATGTTTTTTTATTGGTATAGAAAAAAATCCATCTTCCAATTTCAACTTAATTTACTAGATTAAGAATTTACCCTCTCAATCAATGAAATAGACTCAAGATGAAATTTAATTTATTTTATTTATAAAAACAAAATTGTTTTTTATTCCGAAATTCAGTTTTATGTATTTTTATGTACAAATTAAGAATAACAAAGTTTATCAAACCCGACAGTATACCAGATAAATGATTACTTATTTTAAAAGTATTTTGTATACTCACATATAAATAAAATGAAATATATAATACATAAACAAATTTTAAATAAATTTAAAAAATAGGCCACACTGCGTATGAGTCATACCTAACAACTTTAAAGCCTTCTCATGTTTGCTTAGTTTTTCCACTTCCGTTTTCTTTAATTTCTTAATGTGAACATTTTATGGTCTATGTAAGTGTTATGTACAATAGATCAGACTTTTGTATTTTAACAAATTAATTATAACACATTATAAATTCAATAAAAAATATGTAATTAATTATAAATTTTAAACCGCTATTATAAAATCAGTTAATGAAGTTAGTAGATTTCTTACGTTAAAAATTGGCCAAGGGAACGTACTTAGAATATCTTGAATACAGTATTTTTAAGACTAAGGCATATAAAAATTGCTATATTTTGTCCTCAATTTTCCAGATTTTTTTTTCAAACCAAAATTTATTTTTTCCATTCTATATGCTTCGGCGTTCAATGCATGGAAAGGCAATCGCCAATTTGAGTAGACAGAATCGGAACGCATGTTCAAATAATAATATTTCTAAGAGATAATTCAAAATCAAATTTTAAATGATATCAAAGAAAAAAAGTTTGGAAGAGTAATGAAGAATAGAAAAATATGAAATATTTTTTTTTTTTATTTAAAAAAATTAAAACGGAAGAAAGATAGCCCAAATATCAAATATAAAATCTATTAATGAGTTTAAAGCGAAAATTGTCCCATAGATAGCACCCCCAAAAATAGTAAAATTTTTTTTTCGTGGATTTTAAACACCCCCTTAAATTTTTTCCCCATGGGTGGAAAATAGGTTTAGCGATTAGTTCCAAACAAATTTTTAGAAAATCATCCACCAAAAATAGGAAAATTGCCAGAAAACTGTTATAGGAAAATCTTTTGTTTTCCTCCGAAAATTTGCGAAAAAAATACTGTCTTCCATTCGATGGGACCGAAAATCTTTTTGAAAGCTCTATTTGCAAATTTCAATAAAATTGTATTCACTTTTGTAGGGAAAATCAACCCACACCCATATGAAATACATTACTTGAAAATTTTGGAAAATATTCCACGAAAGTTTGAAAATAGGCGCAATTCAATAATCATATTAAAATTTATTTTTTTTAACTAACAAAATTTTAAAACAAAATTTCAAAATTTGGAAAATACGGAAAATTGAAGGATAAATGTTTTTTTTAAAATTTGCATCGGGATTCAAATATATTTTAAATCTACCCCAAAAATCGGAAAAAGCGGAAAAATTATGAATGAAACTATTTTTATTTTCAAAATTCTAGAAGCAAGAAAAAAATTGCAACATTTTTTTTTAAAATTTGAATTCAAAATCATTTCAAATCTACCACTAAAGTTGAAAAACAGGCGTACAATATTTGAATGAAAATGTCTTTATTTTCATTAGATTAGCTTCAATGTAGAGATTGGCTTTTGTGCTCAACATAATAAAATGTTACCAACGGGATTTTCAAATTTAAAAAAAAAAACGGAAAATGGAGGAAAATGGTTAGAAAAAAATAATTCAATTTTCTCATTTTAGTAACCATTTATTTCAGCAGGAGATTTTTAAAATTTTTAAGAACGTTGTTATTATTGTGAAATGAAGGAAAAACATGCTTGGAGTTCATTAAAAAAGAAAAATAAAAAACATACATGGTATTCCTATTTAGTTTTATTTTTATTTTTTTTGAATACTTAGTTTTTTACACAAGTGCAAACGCGTTAAAATTAAATTTGAATAATTTTTCCTTTTACTCTTTACAGGAAAACATGGTAAACTGGTTTCCCACTGGCGTTAAAACGTTAAATTTCTGGCCGAGCTTTGCCTTAACTTTTTGTCAAAACCAAATTAAATGTAACATTTCGTTTGTTTAAATATTTTCGCACACGCACTAAATAAATGTCAAAAAAAAATAAAAAATATTGACAAAAAATAAACCTTAATTTTTATTTCTCCTTTAAAGCGCTTTGATTTATGGCAGTCAGACATCAAAATTGGCAACAACATGAAAGGAGGGGGGAGGTACGAAATCAAGACATTTGGCTAACGTACGACTTGGCGATGAAAAATTTATGCTGACCGCATGATGAACGCATAAAAAATGCTGCCAAAATGCAATCCTCCAACCAACAGGCCACATATATGTATGTATGTATAAACAATGGCTTTATCGAGGCGAAGGCATCAGCTGGCTGGCTGGCTGGCTGACAGAATGGCGAAGGTGTGCCTCTGTGTGTGTGTGTATATTTTATGTGACACTATTTTGATACCATAAATCTTTTAGTAGCTTAACTACAAATTGCAATTTGACTTTCGTCGAGTGGAGCCAACTGCAGCAGCTTTTTGATGAGTGAGAATCCGAATCTGAATTCCTCTTGAAATTGTTTTGATTTTTAAGGAATTTTCACATTTTTCACAAAAGCATCATTAAAAGAAAAAAGCCAGAGAAATGTAAAGGATAACCCACAAAAACAGACAGACAATGTGGAAAAGTTTTTTGGGGGGAAAGCACATGACAATGGGTGGGTGGTATGCTCTGAGTCAAAAGTTGTGAAATTTTATTCATGACGGAAGCAATACTCAAAATTTTGTCTATTAATATTTTGGGGCTAGGGATGCAGCAGCTGGAAGCTGGAAGCTGGACTTGCTGTTCTGGGCCACACATAACCCTAGCATCTGTCCAACTGTCAGTCCAACTGTCTGTCTGACTAACTGACACACGCTCGCACACTCTGGCACACACTCGCCCATCTAAACAAATACGCATACAGATGCGGTTGCATCAGGCCTGAGTGCACATTGCCAACATAACCTCAAATTGCATTCCTAATTCCTTTTATACACTCCTCAGCACATTTGGTCCTGCGCCTCAACCACTTTTTGCCAAATGCGCAATTTCCGCTTGAAGGCGAACAGCATCTCCCCCTCCCCCAAACACACCCAGTTTTTGGAATATTTTCGTAGAATTTATTAGACTCATTTTATTATTATTTTTCGAGCAATTCTCATGTTAGCATCAACATGCGTCATATTCTTCTCTCTTTCTCTGTGTGTTTTTGGGTGCAATGTGGGGGTATGAAGTGGCCCAACCAGGTAAGTTACGACGAAAAGTACAAGAAGCAAGGGGAAAAAATGTGTAAAATTGTATAAAAGATAAACTTGTTTGGAAATAAGTTTTAATTGGGGGAACATTTCGTAATTCAAACAACAGTTAGGGCAATTAAAACGAAGTTTTTAAGTTAAATGTTAACTTAATTTACAAAAATTAAAAACTTTATTTTTTGTTTTTTTTATTATTATAGCTTAGACATTCCCCTTTCATGCCCTTTAAACCATTTTAAAAAATCGAAATAGTTTCGGAGATATTGCCATTTTAGTGGAGCAAAGTTCTTGCTTTAGGAAGCACTCAATACCAATTAAGAGGGTCTTTTACCTTTTGAAAAATCTTTTTCGTATTTTTTTGTTTTGCATTATTATTATAGCTTGGGCATTCACATTCATCCCCTTCAAACCATTTTAAAAAATTCGAAATAGTTTCGGAGATATTGCCATTTTAGTGGAGCTAAGTTCATGCTTTAGGAAGCACTTAATACCAATTAAAAGGGTCTTTTACCTTTGAAAAAATATTTTTTTTTCGATGTTTTTGTTTTGCATTATTATTATAGCTTGGGCATTCCACATTCATCCCTTCAAACCATTTTCAAAAAATTCGAAATAGTTTAGGAGATATTGCCGTTTTAGTGAAGCTAAGCTCATGCTTTAGGAAGCACTCAATACCAATTAAGAGGGTCTTTTACCTTTGAAAAATATTTTTTTTCGATGTTTTTGTTTTGCATTATTATTATAGCTTGGGCAATCCACATTCATCCACTTCAAACCATTTTTCAAAAAAAAATTCCAAAATTTTTAAATAGTTTCGGAGATATTGTTTTAGTGAAGCAAAGTTCTTGCTTGAGGAAGCACTCAATACCAATTAAGAGGGTCTTTTACCTTTGAAAAATATTTTTTTTTCGATGTTTTTGTTTTGCATTATTATTATAGCTTGGGCATTCCACATTCATCCCCTTCAAACCATTTTTAAAAATTCGAAATAGTTTAGGAGATATTGCCATTTTAGTGGAGCAAAGTTCATGCTTTAGGAAGCACTCAATACCAATTAAGAGGGTCTTTTACCTTTGAAAAATATTTTTTTTCGATGTTTTTGTTTTGCATTATTATTATAGCTTGGGCATTCCACATTCATCCACTTCAAACCATTTTCAAAAATTCGAAATAGTTTAGGAGATATTGCCGTTTTAGTGAAGCTAAGCTCATGCTTTAGGAAGCACTCAATACCAATTAAGAGGGTCTTTTACCTTTGAAAAATATTTTTTTTCGATGTTTTTGTTTTGCATTATTATTATAGCTTGGGCATTCCACATTCATCCCCTTCAAACCATTTTCAAAAATTCGAAATAGTTTAGGAGATATTGCCATTTTAGTGGAGCTAAGTTCATGCTTCAGGAAGCACTTAATACCAATTAAGAGGGTCTTTTACCTTTGAAAAAATTTTTTTTCGATGTTTTTGTTTTGCATTATTATTATAGCTTGGGCATTCCACATTCATCCACTTCAAACCATTTTCAAAAATTCGAAATAGTTTAGGAGATATTGCCATTTTAGTGGAGCTAAGTTCATGCTTGAGGAAGCACTCAATACCAATTAAGAGGGTCTTTTACCTTTGAAAAATATTTTTTTTTTTGTTTTGCATTATTATTATAGCTTGGGCATTCCACATTCATCCCCTTCAAACCATTTTCAAAAATTCGAAATAGTTTAGGAGATATTGCCATTTTAGTGGAGCAAAGTTCATGCTTGAGGAAGCACTCAATACCAATTAAGAGGGTCTTTTACCTTTGAAAAATATTTTTTTTTTTGTTTTGCATTATTATTATAGCTTGGGCATTCCACATTCATCCCCTTCAAACCATTTTCAAAATTTTTGTTGAAAAACTTTTTACGGATACCCTTTCAAATAGTTTAGTAAAAAGATTTGCCATGTATAGTGAAGCAATTTAGTATCTGCCTTGACGAAAACGATCATGTTTAATACCATTTCGCATATTGTGGGTTTTTTTCAAAATTTTTAATAATATTTCTATATGTTAGTTTGGAATTTTATTATCGCAAATTAAACTTCGGCCATTCAATTCACCACCCAAGTATCTGAAGTTTTCATTATTAATAAACCTCACCATACAAACAAGTCACATAATATTTCCACATTTCCAGCTTTTCTAAAACCCATTTACATTCAAATAAGATTAAATAGTTTAGATATTGCATTTAGTGGACGGTCGCTGACGCACATCATACCAATTAAGAGGGTCTTTTACCCTTTGAAATAGTATTTTATGTTTGTGTTTTATTTTTGTATTGGTATTCACATTCATCCCTTCAAACCATTTTAAAAATTCAACCGTTTAGATGCTTAGAGCACACCTTCAGCACCATACACTCTAAAATTTTTGCAAGGTAGCGAGAATAGCTCCCTTGAAACCATTGACAAAAGCCAAAATCTGCTGGAAGCCAGACAAGGGTCTTTTCCTTTGAAAATTTTTATTTTTTCGATTTTTTTGTTTTGCATTATTATTATAGCTTGGGCATTCCACGTTCATCCACTTCAAACCATTTTAAAAAATTCGAAATAGTTTAGGAGATATTGCCATTTTAGTGAAGCAAGTAGCTTGCTCAATACCAATTAAGAGGTCTTTTACCTTTGAAAATACCTTAATCAAGAGGAAAAACATTTTTTTACTAATTTTTATACACTTAACAACATAAAAAATTTTTGAGGTATGGGGTTTGGATTGTAAGCCGGTCTGAACCGAACCAAATCGTACCGAAACGCTTATTTGGACTTTCGAAAATGATGAACCAAACCGAAAACCGCCTATGAAAACGGTTCGGTTCGGTTTGTAGGATGTTAAGACCACGATATTGTATTTGAGTATTGATAACGTTTTCTAAGGTAGTGGTAGTTTTTCGTCGTTATTCTTTTCTATTAAATGTTCAAAGATATAAGTAAAAATAAGCCCTAACGTGATGTTAAAACGGAAGTGGGTTTACATAATTGCAAAAACTCTGAGAATTGAGAAATTCTGTTTGTATAAAATTTTTTTTGGTAGTTTTTAGAATAATATAAGTTTATTTTCCAATTTATTAAATATAAAAATCATTTTCTCGTTCTTTTTTTATTAGCCTTTTTATATCTGACGTGAAGTTACAGATGTTACGTTAATTAAATTTCATTTGCCAATTTTTTAGTGAAGAAATTTTTTTAAATTTTAATTGTAGCTAAAGTTTTGCGAAAAGAGTAGAATTGCTCAAAAAAGAAAATGCATTGAAAAACTGGCAAAAACTAAATCACTATCTGTACTAAGGAAAGCTTTAAACTCTACAATTCAAATAATTTTGCATATTTACTTTTTCTAAATCAAGTAAGAAAAAACTTTTAATGAACTTTCAATTTTTCGGTCATGGTAGACTTTTCTGCGGAAATGCCCATATCTCGTAATCTATTTGAAATTTTGCTGTGTTGTCTTGTTTTTATTGTGCATAGTTGAATAATTGAAAAAAATAATAATTAAATAAATCATTACCCATCCGAAGCTTATAAATTTTATAGTAAATGTTTCATTTTCATTAATCTAATTGAAAAAATTCAAAATAACGTTTATTTTTGGTTTCAAGTGGAAACACGACTATTCGTTCAAGAAGAAGTGGAAATGCAGTAAAAGTGTGTTTCACTTATCGATATAACGTAATCGATGCTAGCTTGTTACGCTTGCCACCATTTTTGGTCATTATTGAACACTGAAATTAAGCATTTCTTTTTGGCAAATTGAATTTAACGCTTATTGAAGTTGCGTCTATCAATTCGAACCAAAATGATGCAGAGCCTGCAAAGTCGCAGAGGCAACTTTCATCGCATTGTAAAGGTAAGTTTCAAGCACCTGATTCACCTTTCTCTCTTACCCCTCCTTCCACATTTAGTTGAGCATCGAGAATTGCCTGGGCTGCGAGCAAGTGCACTTAAAATTCCCTGCCGGCGAGAATGTCCACTTGCTGCTCTACAACTTGGCCAAATCCACCAAAAACTCTAGCCTACATCAGACACCGGTGGTCCTTGCCTTGAAATTGTTATGCACTTTGACCTATGCCAGTGGCGAGACCTTGCGGCATGTGCCCCTGCTGCAGAGTGGACAGGGCCGTGTGACAATGACCATGCAAATCCACAAAATGGGCGCAGGTAACGATGATGAATCCGAGGAGGAATTGGATTTGAGGCCAAGCACCTCGGGTCAGGCAAGGGCACGAGAACAGCGGCGTCAGGAGCGTCGCCTACAACGAAGCAATCAAACCAAATTGATAGAGATTCGAGCGACGCGTCGCTTTGATCAGTGGGATAGGCTGGATGTGATCTACTACCGGATCAGGGGCCAGGGCGCAGAGAAGCAAATGCATATCGTAAAGTTCCATAACAAATTCTTTGTACGCGGAGAACATTCGTTGGATCAGCTATGCCAGGTGCATAGAAACTATGCGGGCAATTGGCTAAGGATTATACAGGCGGATGCCGATGCCTATCAAAATTTCAAGTGAGTGTATTAGATACTTGGTATTTTAGGCTTACATTTTTTTTTTTTTTGTTTTTTAGGGACGATGGCAATCCCTTCGAGACTTTTGTTAAGCTCTTTGAGCGTCAATCCCCTGAGCAGCTGGAACTGTTGTACAAGCTGACCACCCATTGTCTGGCTGCCAATGAAACAACACGCCTGTTTGAACGGCAATTTGTCCTGGAGCTCTTTGAGCAAGTGCGTCGCATATTTGAGTTTATTACCGTGAATGAGTACACGGTGTGGTTCTTTGTCCCACGCCTGAATTCCTATAAAACTTTACAGAATGTGGTGAGTGAAGGACTTAACTAATTATGGTTAGAAAGGGCCAATATCTAATTTGTTCTCTCTCTCTCTCTTTTCAGACCCTGGACGAATTTGATTTGCGTAATGTACGCACTTGCATCAGGCTGACTGAGGATCAAAGTGACGTTTTCTGGCGTCATTCCGATCATAATATAATGGATCTATTGTTGGTCTCCTTTCAATTGGCCTTGGCTCACCTAGCCAATCAGTCAGTTTTATTTATAGGCCAACTGGAAAAGGTATGTATATTAAATTGCTTCCAAATAAAGTGAAAAAATCAGGGACCGTAACGGTTATAAGTTATAACTATAAAAATCAAGTGTAATTAATCATTTATGATTTATATTTTTTAAAATCAATCGAAACAATTATTTTTCATTTATATTTAAAAAAAAAAATTTAAAAATTCAGTTTTAATTTTTTTTAAATTTAAAAAAAAAAAACAATATTGAAAAAATTGTTAAAACTACATCAAATTCGTACTTCATACATCTATTTCGAAAATACTAAAAACAATAGAAATGTACCGAAATTTAAATTCCCAAACCACTAAATTATGCCAAAAAATACCAGATTGTACTAAACTATATAAAAATAATAAGAAATTCATATAAAATATTTTTTTTGGTAGATTTAATTTTATAAAAAAGTAATTTTTCAACAGATTCTGCAGAAAAATTGATATATTTAACACTGGTTGATTTTTATTTTTAAAAATCAATCTTGATTATTATTATTGATTTTTTTTAAATAAAAATCACTCATGAGTTTTATAATTGATTTTTTATAATAAAAATTAAAAATGAATATTTAAAAATAATTTTTACCAAAAAATTTTTTAAAATAAAAATCAAAAATAACGGTTCATTACATATTTCCAAAGTCCATAAAATAACAAATATATTCATATATTTGATGTATGTGTGGACATTTGCATCCCAATGATTTTTTTAGTTTAAAATTATTATTATTTTCGGTCCCTGGAAAAAATTGATTACTTACTGCTCCGATTCTAAACCGGCTTAAATATAATACTCAACCACGCACTTTTATCTTGAATTCAAATATATATTAAAAATAAATCTTAAATTTACACACACTACCGATGAATAAAATAGACTCAAGAATTTTTTTATAGAATACTCTACATTTTTCAAATCGAATTACAATAATATATTGAAAATTTAAATATTATATTTATTTTTATTATTAAAAATCAATAATTAGCGTTCTAAAAAAATTCGATTTTTATTGATCAATGAAATAGACTCAGGGACTTTATTTATTTATCAGCAGTTTCTATGCGCTGTAAAAGGACAACATACGAACTTAAAGTTATGGCTATTATAGTTGATTCTACTAGGTAGTTACCTAATATTATATTATCAAAAGGATTAGATATAAGGTATAACTAAATCTTTTAAATCTTCGTATTTATTTAAGTACTAGCCATATACCCAGCGTTGGTCGAGCTCTAAAAAATATTGTAATTTTTACTTTAACAAAGTTCTAAAATTTTTTTCATATCAGTTTCAACCAAGGCTTCAAACCGGTCCGTAACCGAACCCCTAAGAACCGGTTCGGTTCGGGTTTTTTGGATTGGTCGAACCGGACCATGAACCAAGCCATCTACATTTTTGATCCCTCGAACCTGAACCCGAACCGAACCACTTATTAAAAAAAAAGGGTTCGTTACACAATATTAAGTAATATTTCTGACGGATGACATTCTTGATAAGATTATTAAAAATTTAATTTGAAATGACTACGAATGGGACTGTAAAGAAGGAAAGTTTATAAGAAAAATAGAAAGCAATGAACCAATGTCAAATATAAAATCTATCAAAGATGTATAGAAAATTGTCCAAGAACACATACATCGAAAATGTTTTTAAAAAAATGATTTTGAAAAGGTCTTTAATAAATATTCTACTAACTTTGAGCATTTTCAACACTAAAGTCCTTCTAATCTAAGATCTAGTAGAAATAAAGAGTTTCAAAAAGATATAATGCTTACAAAGACGAACAAAGATATCCGAACTAAAATCAATCCTAATAAATGTCAGGTGAAAGTGGATTCCAGACCTTGTGTGGTTCATTGGTTAGCGTGTGTGCCTACTGCGCGGGAGGTTGTAGGTTCGATCCCGCCTCGGAACATTTATTTAAAAAAAGTTTTTCTTTAACAACTCTTACGCATAAGGTTACCTTTAAAGCTGTTGGCGCCAGTTGAAAAATCTTCTCAAAAAATTTGCCGTTTGGATTCGGTTTTAAACTGTAGGTCCCTTTCTCTTGAGCGAAAATTTAAAGATACACGAGCCAAGCGTTTAAGGGAAGCTCGGCTTGGTCCCATTGGGGGGCTGTAACAGCGAATTTTAACTTTTTTAACCAACATGAAACCGAATACCAAATTAACTAGAACCTACACAACCTTCTAACCAACGTACCGGAACCGGAACCCAAATACGATTCGGTTTGATTACCTGCTTTTAACTCGTAAATTTCCTTTCATTTTCCAACACTGTGATATGTTATTTACACTTAAAAACTACGTAAAAGTTTATTCATTTGAACTTTATTTTTGATGTTAAACATCTTTAATTTCGGTACGATGATTTTAATAAAATCATTTTATAGTAGGTTTACCCCAATTTGGAAATAACGCATAACGCGAATAACGCATAACGCATATCACATATTGCTCACTGGTATACAGCAAGCAATTGCCTGGCCAACCGTGGCTACTTGCCCATGGCCATTTGTCAATGGACACTTGACCATGGCCACTTGACCAATCTGGAAAAGCAATGTTAGAGCGCAAGCAATCGCCTGGCCAACTGTGCCATTTCAATTAAATTTGGTAGAATTAGTAGTTTAGCACAGAAGAATCTGGGATCAGGGATCTGGGACCAGGGAGGGGGTAACTGGGATTTGGGATCAAGGATTAGGGATCTGGGATTAGGGATTTGGGATGGGGGATCAGAGCGTCAGAGTCTGGGCTCAGGATGGCGGGATCTGGGCTCACGGATCTGGGATCGGGAGCTGGGATTAGGGATCAGAGGGATGGTGGGATCAGGGACCAGTGATCAGGGATGGGGCAACTGGGAATTGGGATGGGGGATCAGGGATCTGGGATCAAGGATTAGGGATTAGAGATCTGGGATTTGGGATGGGGGATCAGGGTTCTCGGATCAGGGATCTGGGATCAGAGATCTGGACTCTCAGATCAGTCATCTGGAATGGGGGATCAGGGGTCTGGGATCTCGGATCAGGAATCAGTGATTTGGAATGGGATATCAGGGATCTGGGATTAGGGATGGGGGATCAGGGGCCTTGGATCAGGGATCTGGGATTAGTAATTTGGGATCTCGGATCTGGGATCTCGGATCTGGGATCTCGGATCAGGGATCTGGGATGGGGGATCAGGGGACTGGGATCTCGGATCATTGATTTGGGATGGGGGATCTGGGCTCAAGGATCTAAGATCAGGGATCTTGGCTCAAGGATCTGGGTTCGGGGGTCTGGGATTAGGGATCAGAGATGTGGGATCTGGGATTAGGGATCTGGGACCAGAGATCAGGGATCTGGTATCTGGGATTTCGTATGGGGGCTCAGGGATCGGGCGTCTGGTATCTGGGGTCAGGGATCGACTGCTACACTGTTCAGTAACTGTTTTCAGCCGCTAGCCGTGGCGTTTCCCACGGTATACATAAACTATTTCAATAAACATGTTTCACATCAAAGCCTCGTGAGTGTTAACCACACTCACACCTTTTTTCTGATCTTTTTTAATAATATTCAATGTTCTTTTTCCACCTCTAGCTCAATGAATTTGTGTGCTTTCAATATTCCACCGCCTTTTTCATGAATCAAATCTATGGCAAGGATCCCAACAATCCAGTAATTATACGCAACTAAAAATTTGTATGTTCTTTCAACTAATTTTGCAATATTTCTAATTTCAGAAATGGTTTTGTCAACGCTATTTGCAGCGCATCATAGAAATGTGTGAATCGATGGGCATGTTGATATTTATTGAATATCCCAGCGCTTTGACACTATTGCCAGAGAATCGTCAGGTGATTAAGTGTAAGCAAAGGCAAGACGCAACAAATGGTAAATTATATTGGGAATTGTACGAGGATGTGACACGAAAAGCGGGAGGTGGCATTCAGGAAATTCAGGAAGTTGTACAATTGGAATGATCGACAAGAGAATGGAATAGTTTTAAGTAATTGAAATGATTTTTATTTTTAAACTTTTAATTTTCAAACAATTTAAATTCAGTTTTAACTCATATGAAATTTTGAAATTTTCTGTTTTTCACTTTAATTAAACCATTTGAAAATGGAAATGAAATGATTTATATTTTTAAACTTTTAATTTTCAAACAATTTAAATTCAGTTTTAACTTATATGAAATTTTGAAATTTTCATTTTTTCATCTTTTAATTAAACAATTTGAAAATGGAAATGAAATGATTTTTATTTTTAAACTTTAATTTTCAAACAATTTATTTCAAACAATTTAAATCTTTTAATTTAAATGAAATTTTTTTTATTTTAAACAATTTAAATTCAGCTTTTAACTCATATGAAATTTTGAAATTTTTGTTTTCAAAATTTAATTAAACCATTTGAAAATGGAAATGAAATGATTTATATTTTTTTTTAATTTAAACAATTTACATTTTAATTTTTCAAACAATTTTAATTCAAAAGTTTTAACTTATAAACAATTTTGAAATTTTCTTGTTATTTTCACTTTAATTAAAACCATTTGAAAATGGAAATGAAATGATTTATATTTTTCAAACTTTTAATTTTCAAACAATTTAAATTCAGTTTTAACTTATATGAAATTTTGAAATTTTCTGTTTTTCACTTTAATTAAACCATTTGAAAATGGAAATGAAATTGATTTATATTTTTAAACTTTTAATTTTCAAACAATTTAAATTCAGTTTTAACTCATATGAAATTTTGAAATTTTCTGTTTTTCACTTTAATTAAACCATTTGAAAATGGAGTTTTCCTTTTCTTCTGTTTAAGCAGTTTAAGTGAGCAAAATTTTGCCAAAATTCTAACCAGGGGGCACAGGTTTGTGCCATTACGTACATTTTTATTGTCTTGCCGCTTTGCTAGGTGCTCGCTGGCAGCTGGTTCCTTCTGGTCTGTTCCCTTCTCTCTCTCTCTCTCTCTGTCTGTCTCTGTGGGCTCGTAATTCGAAATGTTTACGGTACATTTAATTTCATTTGGATTATTAGAATATGCTTTAGGAGGCTGCCTCTGTTTGTCTATGCTCCATTTGCCCAGCCAAACAATGAGCCATGAAGCTGGAGGAGATGGGGCTGTGCTTCAGGTGTAGTTACATGGAGACACACACACATATTTCATTGTTGTTGTTGTTGCGCTGCCAAAGTGTAATTGCGAATTCCAGACAAATGTGAAATTTGAATTTACAAGTTGAACTTTTCTTGTAAAATCAAGGACGAACTCCGTTGGCTGCTCCTGCTCCTGCTGCCTTTGTGCAGTTGCCAATTCTCGACTTAGTTCATTTGTTCCATTTCAACGCGCGCCGCCAGGCGGCATAAACAAATGTTGTAGTAGCTACTCCAACTTCGATTTCTCTCACCATGTGCCAGCACTTTCAATCTCCACATTTATCGTCCTCGTCGTCGTCCTTGGCGCTGGCTCTAGCGGAGCACACACAATGGCAACCGTTGCCATATTTCCGGCTTTTTGTATTGTTGTATTCTCTAAGCTTTATGGAGCTCTGGCAGACGGCAGACTTGATGGGGTTTCTTTAAGGAGAGAGGAAGAAGGGTATGTTGCTATTGAGGTGGGGTTTGTATATTAGTTGGTTCTTCAACTTTATTGTATTACTCATGCTGTAATTGGCTTATTTGAGGAATGAATTGTACAAAATCCGGAAAATCTAAATAAATTAGTTTTAGGCGAGCTGGACCCTTTTTTCACACCTCTGGTCCTTCTATTCTAACGCAAATAGCAGCGAATAGATCCAGTTTATAAAAGAGATGATGCTGATTCTAGTTCAGTGTTTGTCAACAGAGTCGAGGCCAAAGAGTGAGAGTGTATTGATGTGCTCTGACCTACTTCATTGAACGCTGGCCAGCGACAAAAAAATTTTTTTTTTGCGCTTTTGGCATTATCCTCGTCTCGAAGGCGGGAAAAGGTTCCTAGCGGACTGATATTGAAAAAAATTCGACTTCTAGCTGGGTAATACATGTTAAAACGAATCCAAAATGGCCAACATGATCAATCTAGCTGTCCGAGATATGAGGATATTCAGGTAATATTCCAGAATTAGTCATAATAGTGTGTTTTTGGATAAGACTCCCATTTAAAGGCGGGAAAAGGTTCCTAGCGGACTGATATTGAAAAAATTCGACCTACCTCTGGTAGGTGTAAAAAGTCGAATGTGTTCAGCCCCCAGGGGCTATGGTTGAATTTAATATGCTTAACAAGAAACTGACTTTGCAAATTCTCCATCAGGTTCAGAATTTTTGATAATTTGTGCTTTAAAATATACCAAAAATTTATTTTATTTTATTATTCAACATTTCTAAAAGAATTTTTCATTATAATTTCTTTGCTTTAAAATAATTTAAAACAATTGTTTACAAAACAATTACTACAAAAATCTTGAAAATTTGAGATTTGGTCCCGAGTTGCGTATTCTTCGTAAGGACCAGTTATTAGAAGCCTCGAACCCACGGAACCACATAAGATCGTTGAAAAATGTTCGTTCCTATTTCAAGTGAATTTTACTCATACTATTACATTCTATTCCTATTAACATAAACTTATCTATATTAGTCACGCGGGAATCACGCGTGATTTCTGACCGCAGGCCATCTCAATTGCATCCTCTCATACTTGGTCTTTGCCTTCTTACAGGGCTTTGAGATATGACAATTATTTGTCCATTAATCAAGTACCTGGTCGTTAAAAGAGGAGATTTTCGACTCTTACCTTCCATGTTTATCTGCAGGGTTTCAGGTACAAATTTTGCATTTTTAATTTTGTTCCTGCATTTCATTCCTTTTCGAAGTCAAAATACAAAAATTGGCAAATTTAAATAACGTTTTCTATAAACGTCTTTACTAAACAATGTACCGATCCAATTACTTACACTTAAGGGGGTCTTAAGGGGGTTAAAAAATTTTTTTTTTTCGATATTTTTATTTTGAATTATTATTATAGCTTGGACAATCCCCTTTCATCCTCTTCAAACCATTTACAAAAATTCGAAATAGTTTAGGAGATATAACCATTATAGTGGAGCAAAGTTCATGCTTCAGGAAGCACTCAATACCAATTAAGAGGGTCTTTTACCTTTGAAAAATATTTTTTTTTCGATGTTTTTGTTTTGCATTATTATTATAGCTTGGGTATTCCCCATTCATCCCTTCAAACCATTTACAAAAATTCGAAATAGTTTAGGAGATATAACCATTATAGTGGAGCAAAGTTCATGCTTCAGGAAGCACTCAATACCAATTAAGAGGGTCTTTTACCTTTGAAAAAATTTTTTTTTCGATGTTTTGTTTTTAGCATTATTTTTATAGCTTGGGACATTCCCCTTTCATCACCTTTAAACAATTATCAAAAATTCGAAAAAAACTTTAGCAGAAATAGCCTTTTTAGTGGAGCAATGTTCTTGCTAACGGGAGTAGAGCTGTAAAACTATCGACGATATATCGATAATGTCGATGGTGGCGGTGCTGCGGGTCATCATCGATTGTTTTTTCCACCATCGATACATCGCGATGTTGGAAAATTCGCCCCAAGAGTGGGGAAATGCCTGGAATATTCATATGGTAAACCTATTTTTAATCCGATTGGCTTCAAAATCGGTTTGTGAACACATTATCGAAAATAATTAGACATTTTTCTCGGTGGTGGAATTTCCGCCCACAGGCATGAATAATGTTGGGGTTCAGTGACAATGGCTATTTGTGAGCCGATCTGAATAAAATTCGTTTTGTAAGCTCTAGGGTCAGAATAAACGGAAACACGTTTTTTTTATTTCGGGAAGTTCACTGTCAAGGTCGGAATATGGGTGCGGGGGTGGATTTTTAGCCGATATGTGTTAAATTTGGTTTGAAAGCTCTATGGGCCAATTAAATAGGATAAAGTTTTTAGCTTTTAGCTCACCCTCAAGGTCGGATAATGGGTGCCGGGGGTGGTTTCAGGGTTTGTACGCTCAATGGGCCAAATAGGTGGAAAATAATTTTCTCATTTCTGAAGGTCGGAAAATGGGGGGCGGGGGTGGGATTTTTTTGGCGAAGCGA
Source organism: Lordiphosa mommai (assembly GCA_018904225.1). Taxonomy (NCBI): domain Eukaryota; kingdom Metazoa; phylum Arthropoda; class Insecta; order Diptera; family Drosophilidae; genus Lordiphosa; species Lordiphosa mommai. The sequence goes on from JAEIFT010000614.1 coordinate 82,254, forward strand.
AGCGCGCCGGGTTATATGCTAGTATATATATACATATGGGTCATTCCAAGTAACTCAGCCACCCAAATTTTTTTTTGACTTAAAAAAAACACTATCAGCGGTTCAAAGTTCTACACATCGAGAATATAATCTAATTTTTGGACATCCCCAACACTAACAGTTCGCGAGATAAACGACAAAGAACATAAAACGCTAAAATATTATAGCAACGTAACGGTGCATCCGATTTAAGCGACCCAAATTGTGATTTCACTATTTCCATGTCTTCTTTCCGAGAAAAAATAAAAGCTAAAAAGAAGTCCTTTCTTAAGTATGATTGTTGTCTTTTTTCAAGGAGGGCCAACCGATATTTTTATGAAATAACTTTTTTCTGGTAAAGGATATCCGTATACATATTCAAGAAAAAAACTCACGATGGGACAATCAATTAATGCGCGAAGAAAAATATTTTTGTTATTTAAAATTTTTTAAAATGTTTTTTTTGACTTCTAATTTTTATTATGTCAAATCAAGGAAGTTATTTTAAGGCAACATTTTAATATTTTTAGAATTTTTTTTTTTTTTCAATAAATTATTTTTACTTAAAAAAATGTATTTTAGAAAAATATTTTTCTGAGTTCACATGGAATGACCCATATTCTTGAATAAAATGTGATTTATTGACATTTTTTAACCAAAAAAGAAAGTTCGAGTTCGGGAGGTCATAAACTAGATGGTTCGGTGCAAGGTACAGCTTGATAGATCCCATAAACTCGGAACACTTAAGTTCAGCTGAAAGATCATAACTGATCTGCTAAGTATGCCCATTAAAATACATTCTTAACTTTATACTTTGTTCATAATATAATCAAAATTTCAGAGTATTTCAATTAACCTCGAGGAATATGGGAATGGTAAACAGATTACATTTTTGCTCTTTGTAGACCCATTTGAAATGGATATTTGGAATGGATATTTACTCTTTTTTTGGGTTCTCAAATATCCATTTTCAATTCCTTAAATCGTTTGTTTTTAGCTCCATTGGATGCCAAGCTAAGATCAGTTTGATATTATTTAATATCAAATGGATGAAACAGGGAGATTTCCGAAACAGCTGTACGAGGACGTTTCGGTCCCTTTAATCGGAATCGCTTCGGGTTCTTATAAGGGCTTTGTCGTTTTGTGGTTAGTCACAAAGTCGATTCCAATTACAGGGACCGAAACGGGCCTAAGCGGGTAATTTTTTCGTGTTTTTAGGTCCGTTTCCCGTTTCTCTCTATCTAAACAATAGAAAGACTTTGCAAAAGCATTTTTTAACATGGATGAAATAGTCTATTATAATAGTCAGTCAAAATTGGTCTCTGAAATATGCTTTGGATCATCAAAAAATATAATTTTTTCTTTCGGTGTATCAAATCATTGAACATTTTAGGCATTTCCAGTTTAATTAATTCTTAATTTTGAGTTCCATTTGGAACTTTTCTAGCATACTTTTGGGAGAAAACATTCATCTAAAACAGCACCAAAATATTACTAAAAGGCGCTGCAACAACAAAATGCTTTTAAATAACGCTTTTGAGCGGCTAACGCTGATCTCTAGCATATACCAGCTTCGCCTTTTGAGCCACTTGATTCAATGGCTCCTGTTTGCCATTTTTCCGGTGCTGGGACTGGGTTAAGCTCTTTTCCCCCTGTAGAGGAGCAGCTATTGTGCTCGAGCGTCATACCGAAAAAGTTGCATTCCGGCTTCAATTCCGACTTCTTTCATATTTTGTTCTCCTGCTCCTGCTCCGTGTTTTTTTTTTTTTTTTTTTGTATAATACTTCAGAGCAACCTAAAAAGCCAAAGCCAAAGTGGTGTGTTCCGGTCTGCCGCATAAAACAGTGCCACGCCCCCCCCTCCCTCACACACACACACACACACATACGCACACAAATACAATTAGAGACTTGGTTTGTTGGTTCAACTTGTTTGCTTACATTCAACTTACTTCAGTTCTGCCGCTGCTCTGCCGCTGCAACGTAACGTTTCTCCTCCTTTGGAAAAGTTTTTGCTTTGGTGCTGCTGCTGCTGCCAAAGTTCTGCTGCTCATCGTCATTGTGTTTAGGAAGCGACTTAACTTAATTTTGCGGATTTCTATGCATTTCTATGTGGATGGAATTTTGTGTTTGCTCTTTCATTGTGTGATTCATTTTTACTATGTTGATGCTTGGTGAAACGTATTGTGATTATATTTCGTACATTTTTGAGAGCAATTGTTCATTTGCTCAAATTTTCCGAGTAGTTTTGTGGTAAATCCTGCCAAGAAAATGGAATAATTAGAGAGATTACAAAAAGGGGGGAAAACTAAAACAGATTTTACAAAAGACACAGAGAGACAGACGGACTTTGAATGGCATGGCCACAAGAATTAACAAAAAAAAAAACATTTTTAAGGAAGATTTTTGGTTCTTGTAAATAAAAACCTTGACTAATTTCGATCGATTGAATTCGGAAACGAAAATAGTCCTTATTGTCTTTAAAACAAGGTTTAAATCCATCCGCATGTTGCTTTCCATACCTTTATTTGGGTTCTTAGTTTAAAATTCTATAACAGTTTAAAATTAACTGAATAGCATTTAAATAAATTAGGCGCGCCTCGTATTTGCTATCGATATTGTTATCGATATGCTTGGCTTTTACGTTATCACTTACGTGCTGACGTTAGTATGGCCTGAGCAGGGCCACTTGTTGCGCCGCAAATTATTAAAAATGTTGCGAAATTGGCTTAAAAAAAGTGCATATGAACAATAAACATTATAAACTAAACAAATAAAGTGTTGGCTATGTGTGGGTGTACAAATTAATATCAAATTCAAAGTCCAAGTCCTAATTTCGATCGTTGCAGCTGCTGCTGCAGCTTGCGTTAAAAATGGCAGCCCAACAAAGTGTGTGTATGTGTGCGTGGCTTTTTTGTTTTGCTTTTTATGCTCCTTAAAAATGGTTTAAAAGTGTATCATGATGTTGTGCAAGTGAATGTTATAATTTAATTCAATATTATTTACAAGTTCAGGCTGCCGCGCCCAGCACAGGCTCTTGTATTGATCAGTGCACCTGAAAAAAAGGGCAGCTCCACATAGAAAAGCGCGTAGGTGTGTGTGTGAGTTTTTGTGCCGGTGTTTTTTGTTGTTTTTTTTTTAATTCAAGTGCCTGCTGCCGTGACAAGCCAAAATCCTTGTCTTGATCAGTGCCCCTTAAAAAAATGGCCACTTGGCAGTGCGTGTATATTTGCAAATCAAGCCAAAGTCCTGGTCTTCATCGGCGCACCTAAAAAATTGGCAGCTTCACATAGAAAGAAAAGTGCGTGTGTATATGTGTATGTGTGTTTTTTCAAGCGCTCCTGCCCATAAGAAATGGAGATGACACCGCGGATGCTGCCAGTGCATTTCAAACCAAGCAAATTGCCATATTAAATGAAACAAAACTCAGGTAAGTGCTATGAATTAAATAAGCCACGTTTTGTATGTATATATGTGGCTATGATTTACACAATCTTTATGTTTATATGTATATGCAAAGATCTACAGACGCTGATTGTCTTCCCCGCAACAGTTTGATATGCAATAGTTTTAGAATCACTTGACATATGCATGTGCTGTTCAGACTGTGCGCGAGGCCAAAAAGTGGGGCTATGGGTGGCAAATAAGAGAAAATTTTTAATAGTAAACCATTTTGCAACGCTATTTCTTCTAAAACAAAGCGAAATTGCGCAAAAGTGCATACAAATTGCAAATTTGAAAAAAAAAAAATTAGACTTTCAATATAATGATCATGAGATGATAGTTAAGAGATTTTAAACCGACTGCTTTAGGCCATGTAGATTTGATGCCACAACGCAGGATCCACTGTAAGATAGAAAAACGCAAAAGAATAGAAACAGCAGATCTGGACAATCTGCGTTCCGGTTCGGTTCAAAACCGGTTTGCAGCCCTGCTATAAAATACTCTTATTAGCAAAAACATTGCTCTACTAAGTCCGCATTTACACGATGAAGTTTCCTTCATGAAGTTCTTCATGAAGTTTTAGTTTGTGGGGAATAGGTAAAGAGGGGCAGCCGAAGCTGGCAAAGCTTCATGACCTACCGTGGCGTGAAGCTTTTCGATAATTCTCCTTTTTTTCTTGCTTTGTTCTCGATTGACCCTTAAATGGGTTACCACTGTAAGCCGAAGTTTTGAAAGCTTAAAACAATATGTGAGTGCTTCATCAAGCAAACTTTGTACACCACTAAAATGGCAATATCTGCTAAACTACTTCGAATTTTTGAAAACGGTTTGAAGGGGATGAAAATGGAATGTCCAAGCTATAATAATAAGGCAAAACTAAAAAATCAAAAAATTACAATTTTTTCAAAGGCATAAGGCCTCTAAAAAGGGTTTATTGAGTGCTTCCTCCAGCAAGAACTTTGCACCACTAAAATGGCAATATCTGCTAAACTACTTCGAATTTTTTAAAACGGTTTGAAGGGGATGAAAATGCTATGTCCAAGCTATAATAATAATGCAAAACTAAAAAATCAAAAAATTAAAATTTTTTCAAAGGCCTAAGACCCCTAAAAGGGTTTATTGAGTGCTTCCTCCAGCAAGAACTTTGCTCCACTAAAATGGCTATATCTGCTAAACTACTTCGAATTTTTGAAAACGGTTTGAAGGTGATGAAAATGGAATGTCCAAGCTATAATAATAATGCAAAACTAAAAAATCAAAAAATTAAAATTTTTTCAAAGGCATAAGACCCCTAAAAGGGTTTATTGAGTGCTTCATCCAGCAAGAACTTTGCTCCACTAAAATGGCAATATCTGCTAAACTACTTAGAATTTTTGAAAACGGTTTGAAGGTGATGAAAATGGAATGTCCAAGCTATAATAATAATGCAAAACTAAAAAATCAAAAAATTAAAATTTTTTCAAAGGCATAAGACCCCTAAAAGGGTTTATTGAGTGCTTCATTCCAGCAAGAATTTGCTCCACTAAAATGGCAATATCTGCTAAACTACTTCGAATTTTTGAAAACGGTTTGAAGGGGATGAAAATGGAATGTCCAAGCTATAATAATAATTCAAAACTAAAAAAATCAAAAAATTAAAATTTTTTCAAAGGCCTAAGACCCCTAAAAGGGTTTATTGAGTGCTTCATTCAGCAAGAACTTTGCTCCACTAAAATGGCAATATCTGCTAAACTACTTCGAATTTTTTAAAACGGTTTGAAGGGGATGAAAATGCAATGTCCAAGCTATAATAATAATGCAATACTAAAAAATCAAAAATTTTAAATTTTTTCAAAGGCCTAAGACCCCTAAAAGGGTTTATTGAGTGCTTCCTCCAGCAAGAACTTTGCTCCACTAAAATGGCTATATCTGCTAAACTACTTCGAATTTTTTAAAACGGTTTGAAGGGGATGAAAATGCAATGTCCAAGCTATAATAATAATGCAAAACTAAAAAATCAAAAAATTAAAATTTTTTCAAAGGCATAAGACCCCTAAAAAGCGTTTATTGAGTGCTTCCTCCAGCAAGGACTTTGCTCCACTAAAATGGCAATATCTGCTAAACTACTTCGAATTTTTGAAAACGGTTTGAAGGGGATGAAAATGGAATGTCCAAGCTATAATAATAATGCAAAACTAAAAAATCAAAAAATTAAAATTTTTTCAAAGGCATAAGACCCTCTAAAAGGGTTTATTGAGTGCTTCCTCCAGCAAGAACTTTGCTCCACTAAAATGGCAATATCTGCTAAACTACTTCGAATTTTTGAAAATGGTTTGAAGGGGATGAAAATGGAATGTCCAAGCTATAATAATAATGCAAGACTAAAAAAATTTCAAAAAAATTAAAATTTTTTCAAAGGCATAAGACCCCCTAAAAGGGTTTATTGAGTGCTTCCTCCAGCAAGAACTTTGCTCCACTAAAATGGCAATATCTGCTAAACTATTTTGAATTTTTGAAAATAGTTTGAAGGGGATGAAAATGGAATGTCCAAGCTATAATAATAATGCAAAACTAATGCCAAAAAATTTAAAATTTTTTCAAAGGCTTAAGACCCTAAAAAGGGTTTATTGAGTGCTTCCTCCAGCAAGACTTTGCTCCACAAAAATGGCTATATTGCAAAACTACATCGAATTTTTGAAAAACGGTTTGAGAGGTGATGAAAATGGAATGTCCAAGCTATAATAATAATGCAAAACTAAAAAATCAAAAAAATTAAAATTTTTTTCAAAGGCATAAGTCCCTAAAAGGTTTATTGAGTGGTTTCATAGCAAGAATTTGCTCCACTAAAATGGCTATATCTGCTAAACTACTTCGAATTTTTTTAAAAATGGTATTAAAAGGGGATGAAAATTATGTCCAAGCTATAATAATAATGCAAAACTAAAAAATCAAAAAATTAAATTTTTCACAAAGACCATAAGACCCCTAAAAGGGTTTATTGAGTGCTTCCTCCAGCAAGAACTTTGCTCCACTAAAATGGCAATATCTGCTAAACTACTTCGAATTTTTGAAAATGGTTTGAAGGGGATGAAAATGGAATGTCCAAGCTATAATAATAATGCAAAACTAAAAAAATCAAAAAATTAAAATTTTTTCAAAGGCCTAAGACCCCTAAAAGGGTTTATTGAGTGCTTCCTCCAGCAAGAACTTTGCTCCACTAAAATGGCAATATCTGCTAAACTACTTCGAATTTTTGAAAACGGTTTCAAGGGGATGAAAATGCTATGTCCAAGCTATAATAATAATGCAAAACTAAAAAATCAAAAAATTAAAATTTTTTCAAAGGCCTAAGACCCTTAAAAGGGTTTATTGAGTGCTTCCTCCAGCAAGAACTTTGCTCCACTAAAATGGCAATATCTGCTAAACTACTTCGAATTTTTTAAAACGGTTTGAAGGGGATGAAAGGGGAATGTCCAAGCTATAATAATAATGCAAAACTAAAAAAATCAAAAAAATTAAAATTTTTTCAAAGGCATAAGACCCCTAAAAGGGTTTATTGAGTGCTTCCTCCAGCAAGAACTTTGCTCCACTAAAATGGCAATATCTGCTAAACTACTTTGAATTTTTGAAAACGGTTTGAAGGGGATGAAAATGGAATGTCCAAGCTATAATAATAATGCAAAACTAAAAAATCAAAAAATTAAAATTTTTTCAAAGGCATAAGACCCCTAAAAGGGTTTATTGAGTGCTTCATTCAGCAAGAACTTTGCTCCACTAAAATGGCTATATCTGCTAAACTACTTCGAATTTTTGAAAACGGTTTGAAGGGGATGAAAATGGAATGTCCAAGCTATAATAATAATGCAAAACTAAAAAAATCAAAAAAATTAAAATTTTTTCAAAGGCATAAGACCCCCTAAAAGGGTTTATTGAGTGCTTCATCCAGCAAGAACTTTGCTCCACTAAAATGGCAATATCTGCTAAACAACTTCGAATTTTTTGAAAACGGTTTGAAGGGGATGAAAATGGAATGTCCAAGCTATAATAATAATGCAAAACTAAAAATCAAAAAAATTAAAATTTTTTCAAAGGCCTAAGACCCCCTAAAAGGGTTTATTGAGTGCTTCCTCCAGCATGAACTTTGCTCCACTAAAATGGCTATATCTGCTAAACTACTTCGAATTTTTGAAAACGGTTTGAAGGGGATGAAAATGGAATGTCCAAGCTATAATAATAATGCAAAACTAAAAAATCAAAAAATTAAAATTTTTCAAAGGCATAAGACCCCTAAAAGGGTTTATTGAGTGCTTCCTCCAGCAAGAACTTTGCTCCACTAAAATGGCAATATCTGCTAAACTACTTCTTTGAATTTTTGAAAACGGTTTGAAGGGGATGAAAGATCGAATGTCCAAGCTATAATAATAATGCAAAACTAAAAAATCAAAAATTAAAATTTTTTCAAAGCAAACCCTAAATTTATCTTCCCCAGGCTTTCTCTATTAATCAAACTACTGAAAAAATTTTTGAAAAAATTTGTTTCAAAAAATTTTTAAGAGAAGGGCAAAAATATTTTTAAAATTTTCATTGTTGCTTTACCTAACTTGTGATGCGTAGCAGGTAATAGCTCTTGCCTTGGCCAGATACATCTTCTATTTCACGCTCAAGCTGATATTTTTTCTCTAAATAATGCTCGCCCAGGTGCAGTTTAATACTCGAGATCAATACCTTGCCAATAAAAAATTTTTTTTTTTTCTGCTTTAATGTAAGTTCAAGTATTTGAATATTTTTCACACTGTCATGATACAAAAATTATGCAAAATTACATTGAATATTCGTTGAGAAATTTTGCAAAGAAATTCCATACATTTTTAGGATTTTATGTAAATAATTTTTTTTTTTCAATATTTAGCTATTTGAAGAGATATGTAAAATGAAAATTGCTTGTCCATTCTTCCATTTCTTTCTTCAGTTTTGGTCATTAAAAAAACAAGTAAAATACTTCAGCCCCTTCCAATCGGCATCATCATGAACATGGTAAATGGTTGTACGCAAAAATTTATTGGTTGCACTTATCAGATTCACTCATAAATCCTTTGGCCCAAAAAAAGTCCAGGCCCAGTTGAAATTTTGGGCTGAATGCGTGCTTGGCGTGCGTGGGTGGATGGGTGACATTTATTTGCATGTACACTGCTGGCTGGCTAGCTGGTACACACACACACAGTGTCCATGTCTCTCCTGGTCGATCCACAAATTAACATGACATTTTTACAAGCTCCCCCCCCAAAAAACATGTGTCCATGCTCCACATGGGCAACTCTCTCGAAATTAATAGCCAAACAAAAATGGGCAGGCAAATGTAAGCTTATTTGTAGCAATATTTGTGGAGTTTTGTGGAGCGAACAGGTTGCCATTTTGTTATGCGGTCATAAATTTAATTACTCAAAGCGACCAAAAGCCATTAGTTTGCCTGCTGTTCAATAATCTGGGCCAAGTGAAGTTAAGCTGCACAAAGAGAGAGAAAAAGAGAGAAGAAGGAAACTTATGAAAGCAAAAATTCTGACAAAACATTTGTCCAACGAGTTTTCATTTTCATTTGCTGATAAAAGATGAGAATGACAACACAAAAAAAAAAAAAAAGACCAGGTACAAAAGTTGGCACAGTTTCAACTATCATCAACTTTACTCGTAAAGTGAATGTGTCTGTGTCAATAACAACTGCAATAAGAGAGAAAATCCTGGCAAAGGTTTTCCAATGCCACAAACGACAAGTTTGACTTTGATGTTCCTGCTGGATATTTAATTGAAAAACCACAAAATTGAGGTCACAGATGCATATAACAAATTTCATTCAAAATGCAAGCATATTCAATTTTCCCTCGTTAAACATTTCAATTGCCTCGTTTTAATGCCCCCATTAAATTAGCTCAAGAAATGTTCAACATCGTTTTTAAAGTAAAAGCCAGCCAACGAAATTGCACATTTTTGCACAATTTACAACCCACTAAATAGCCAAAGAGAATCGATCCTTGTGCCTTTTCGGTTAATTTATTTCTAAAACAACTCTATCGCGATCACCTGGCGACGTTCGGGGCAGCAGGCGGCCCCCATAAAGCCAACGATTTATGGTCCAAGTCGGCAACAATTTGACAAGCAAATTGCTATAATTTCTTCAACTTTGAGGCAAAAGCAGAATTTTTCGCGCTATTTTTTTTTTATCTGTGTGGAAATTTATGTAAGCGATAAAAATCTCAATGACTACTGACTGGAGTGGAGTGGATGGGAGGGGGAGTGGCCGGCCCCAAAGGCATCTTCGTTGTTGGGAGGCAGGATCACAATCGTCCGTTAAATTGCCATAATTTCATTTGGTTTACGAGCTGGCAAAGTTTTGCGATCTCGTTCTGTCTTAGTCTCTTTTCTCAGCTATGGCTGTGTGGTCAAAAGCTCTATTGCTGGTCCAGATTGTTGAGCTGGGAATATGTTTTTTTTTAGGAAATTTACACTAGACAACAAATTGTACATTAGTTGGAATTAGGCATTATATATATCAGGGCTATAAACCGTTAAGGAGTCTAAGACTCCGAGTACGATCTGAAACTGAACCTTAGCATATTTTTTTTTACTGCCAAAAAATTAACCTGATCCGGAGCAAAAAAAAATTTAAAATCAATTTTTTTTAAGATATTTTCATTTAATATTCTTATCCATATTCAAAGTATAATTTGTAGAAAATTCGTATAATTTTTGCTCTATTAACGTATGTATGTATTGGTTTACAAAAGTTAAATAGAAAAGTTCTCTGCAAATTACAACAATATCAGAGCTGTAAATTGAAATTACCCTTAACATTAAAATTACGATTTTTTGGGTATTTAATAATTTAATTACCATTACAATTACAAATATTTCGTAATTATAAATTTCATTACCATTACAATTCTTTTATGTAATTAAAATCTTGCGACCGAAATTACTACAATTATTTGTAATTACCACAAAATGAAATTTTTGCTATGGTAATTAAATTTTTAATTACCAAAAACCGTAATTGTAATGGTAATTAAATTTTTAATTACCCAAAAAATCGTAATGGTAATGGGAATTTGAGTTTACAGCTCTGAACAATACTACAAGAAAGTGCCGTAAAGCGATCACCCATTTAATCCTAAATTTCGATATATTTTCTCATTTTTTTTTAGAAATCAAATATTTTGATTTTTAATAAAATCGTTATTCCTGAATCATAATAAAATCTGATATTGCTTCCACAATATATTCAGCTTAATCTGGTTCTTAGAAAATGATAGAAATGTAGGAATATTTTTAATTTTTAGAGTACTTCTTTGGCGATTAGGGAAAATTCGACGATTTTCCACACTTTTGAATGTATTTTTAAAGATCTAAAAAAAATTGATCATTGTACAGAAATCAAAGTTTTTTATATTAAAGGGATTTTCTATTCAAAATTTAGCTAAATTTAAGTAATTGATGTATGGAAAATATTAACACCTTAATTAAGATCTTACTCTTAGACCAGCGGTGAGCACTAAAATATGACGGAAGCAACAACAAAATTCTTTAATTGAGCGGAAAATAGTAACCACCTTACCTCTATGAGTTCAAAGATTCTATTACTTCTCAATTTGGATTAAAATAAATTCTGCCACTATAACTACATTATTTAAAATATTTAAGTCTTGAACTTGGGTTCACAGTAGACCTTCGAACCCAGCTCCCCGAACCTAAACCAAAAAAACTTTTCGGATTCGAACCTCGGCGCTAACCTCTTCCAAATTTGAAGAGATTTGTAGACCTGATAAGAAAACAATAATTTAAGTGCTAACAAAGGGAGGGAATCAACCCGTAACTTAAGCGGAACTTAAACCGGTAAGAACCGGTTAAAACTTAGAATCCGAACCAAAAGAAGTAATTTTTGAGAATCGGTAATTCTACCTATGTAGCTCTCATAAAAAGGGGTCTTATTTGTTAACAAAAGCTCAAACATGAGAAATGCTTCGGTTCAGTGGTTCCTGTTGTTACGTACCATCGGTTCGGTACACAACGCGGTTTTTTATATCTAAACGAAATTTCGCTCCAAAATTTATTTTCTTATAAGAAAATGTTTAATATATATAATATATAAATTAAGTCGGATTTGCAGGTACCGTCCATTAGTTCCAGGATTATATTGTCGAGCACAAATGCAACAGATATCCTAAGCATACGATTACGGTGTTTATATATTATATCTATTAGAATAAAAACTTACATGGTATTCACGAAAACAAAGTGAGCGATAGTCCAGAAAAAAGTAGGCGTAAGGATCTTTATAAAACGAGAAGAGCCTTAAGCATAATTTTCTTTAAAATGCCAAAAAGCGTATGAGAAAATGAGTAGAAAATAGAAAAAATTTTAATTTGCTTAAGTTAGAGAATACAGAGTAATGTGACGAACACTCAATAGTAGTGTGAGGGAAGTATTAAGACGACAAAGCATAATTGAAGAAGATTTACGGAACCAGATGCTGTAAAAACTCTGGAACATCTTATCTGTAACAGTTCCGCTACCTATACTACCATTAACAGGACTAACCATTCAGTCTAACAAGTAAAATCTAACAAAGTTACAAAAATGTGCATTTTCTAATAAGGCCGAGACATTGGGCACGTTCAGCAAAGACACATGATCACTGATCAGCTTAATAAAAGTACTATTATTATAAAGCATACTCTTAGGGAGTCTTGCTAAATTGACATTTGAATAAGCTTTTTGTAAATATCATATTAAACAAAAGAGAAAAAGTAGGCTACATAAATTACTAAGAAATATATCATTGATCAGTAAACAAGTTCTTCTGCTGAACACGGTCATTCTTTCCTACGACCGTTCAAGCTTTTAAATGTTTGAAACCCTTCCTTCATAAATTTGAATATTTGATCAACAGGCAAATGAAAAGCAAAAGTTTGCTGTACAGTGTAATGTCTTCAATTAGGCCTCAAGCACATATAGTCGAATATTTTACCACACAAATTGTTGCTTAATGGTCAAGTAAAATTTCAGTTAAGTCCATCAATTGGAAATTGTAATTAAATGCTTTTTGCTTTGGTGTGTGGTCTTCCCCTTCCCCCTCCCATATGTATTTATGCATAACACAAATTACAAGTACACTTCCAAAGATCATGGAGGCATCTTCTGGGTCTCCCAAAGAGCTCATAAATCGGCATTGCAATCATCATTAAAAAAAAATTCTCAAAATAAAAATGTGCATAAAATTGGCAAAAATATAAATGATTTCCTTCAAGGGAACTGCTTTTCGTTTTGTTTTTGCTCATAAAAAAAGTCTTCGGACTCGAGTCATAAACATTATAAGAAAATCAGAATTTCTTATTTGTTTAAAATAAATATGACATACTTTGTTGACGTAGCTTTTACGATGTTGAAATTGTAAAAAAAGTTCCTTATATTTTTATGGGAATTTGCACTAATTGTTGTGTGTGTGTGCGAGGTGGTGGGGAGTTGTGAAATTTGATGGCACTTAAAAAGCCGTTAATCCTAATTTTATGTACTAAGCTTTGGCTGCAATTTAATGGCTGAGTTCTTGCGTTTCCTCATCAAAATGTGTTGAAGTCCTGGGCTCTCTGGTTGGATTCATAAATTTTTATGCCTCAAATCAGTTTTGGAATGTTGCGCGCGCTTTAGTTTGTATGAAAAAGACATCAATGTTAATTAGACTCTGTACGTAAAGGTGCCTAGAAAACTAGAAAGAAGCATCTCAGATTCTTTAAAAAGCCGAGTCGATGTAGCTTTATCCGGGCGTCAGATCTCAGAGGAGTTCGGGGAATGTAAGGAAGGTAGACTACTAATATCCTGATTCCCTTGCAATTTGATAAAAAAAAATCTCATATCTTTTACAATTTTGTAGGAATACTAGTTATATAGCTATATTGGGTATATATCCGGCGTACCTCGGATCCTTAAAATTGTATGGATATTTTTCTTCTTTTACAAAATTTTTGAAAAATATTTTTGATTCCGTAATGATATAGTTTGAACCGGTTGTGAATCGCATTTCACTTTCGAACTGTTGCAAAATGGTTCCGAGTTCGAGTTTGAACCTGTAAAATATTTGTCTTCATATTACCAACAGCAAACACCAAATATTATGTTCATAACCTTATTAATTTCTGAGATAGGGCTCTGAACTACTTTGGAACCGGTTCAATCAGTCTCGGAACAGGTCTTAAATCAGTAAAAAGTTTAACTCAAAGAATATCAAATTTATAGCTTAAATAGTTACTTAGATATGTCACTGTACCACTTTTGTTCCGGTTCAATATGCTTTGGAAGTGGTACTTCATATTCACAAAGTACACACTAAATTTCAAGATTATCCCATGTGTTCCACAAATCGCTTTTGGCCCAAAAACGACCCAAAACGTATGGGAATTGACTCGTAATTGGGTCGAAAGCAATGTGTGGAACACCTGGGTATATACATATAGCTTTAATAATTTCTAAGCTAAGACTGTGCACCACTTATGAACCAGTTTTTGAATCTGGATTAACATTGTTTTCCAAAAATGTGCCCAACACTGTTTTTTTTTACATTGTTTTCCACCACTATTTCCCAACACCGTTTTTCAATATTATTTTTGACATTGTTTTCTAACACTATTTCCCTACACTGTTTTTGAACTTTGTTTTCCAATAATGTTTTCTAACACTATTTTGTAACACTGTTTTCAATATTGTTGTCCAACACTATTATCCAATACTGATTTCCCTAACTGTTTTTGAACTTGGTTTTCCAATACTGTTTTCCAAAACTATTTACCAACACGGTTTTTAACATTGTTTTCCAAAACTATTTTCCAACACTGTTTTCCAACACTACTACCGAACTCTATTTCCCAACACTGTTTTTTCAACACTGTTTTACAACATTATTTTCAAAAATTGGTTTCAGCACTGTTTTTGACATTCTTTCCAAAACTATTTCCCAATTCTATATCCCAACACTGTTTTGGACATCGTTTTTCAACACTTTTTTTAACATTATTTTTCAACACTGTTTTGGACATTGTTTTTCAACACTGTTTTCCACCACAATTTCAACATTGTTTTTCAATACTATTTCCCACTGTTTTTTTTTCAAAATTATTTTTCAACAATATGTTTCAACATTGTTTTTTTCATGATTGTTTTCCAACACTGTTTTCCAATACTATTTCCAACACTGTTTTCCAATACTATTTCCAACACTGTTTTTTCAATACTATTTCAACACAGTTTTATAACACTATTTCCCAAAACTGTTTTATAACACTATTTCGAAACACTGTTTTTAAACATTGTGCTCCAATACTGTTTTCCAACACTTTTTTCAGCACTTTTCTTCAACACTATTTTGTAATACTGTTTTCAATATTGTTTTCCAACACTATTTTCCAATATTGTTTTCCAACACTATTTTCCAATATTGTTTTCCAACACTATGTTTTCCAACACTGTTTTCCAACACTGTTTTCCAAGCAATCGCCTGGCCAACCTCCTGGCATTTCTCACGTTATATTAACTCTTTTCAATCTTTCTTTCTCTCTTCTCTTTTCGCCAGTTTTCAACGGCGATGGGCAGCACTTTTCACAGTTCAAGTGGCGCCACATTTAAAAGTTATCAAACCGACTTTCTTTTTTTCTTTCGTTGTGATTTGAGAGGTCAATTTTATTTATTAATAAAAAACCTTTTTGTTAAAGTTTTCTGACCTACCCAAAACCCTTAAAATGTTTAGCAATTTTAGTCCCTTCATTTGTCAATCACTCATCCAATTTGGGTTAACTCTACTTGCCATTCTGTTTTGGTGGTTTTCTCACGCAAATATTTCTCAGCTCGTTTTCTAATTACGCTCGCTCTCCACGTCCCGCTCATTCCTCAGCTGCGTTTCAATTAGGTTTTGCTCGCTGTCAGTTGAAATGCTCTGGCAAACTAAAGTAGACGCATCCTGGCAGTCGGCAGGCCAAAACATGGAGCCAGCAACATGAACAATGACTGTCAGTCAGACGCACGCGTCATTTGATGGCGAAATGCATTTTTCAACCCCACCCGCCCCCTCTGGCCCAGTTAAATGACTAAACCGAAAGGACCAAATAGAGAGAATGCTTTTGCCTCCTCCTCCCCAACTCAGATGGAATGCCGAGCTAACTTGACGTACTGACTGACTCACTGACTGATTGGTGGTTGTTTGCTCAACTTCTAGTGGCCGAAAAGCACTCAAAATTTGGCATTAGGCAAAAGGCTTTCAACTTGAATGTGGTTTTTGAGGGCTGCAACATTTTACACCTAAGACAAACAACAATTTATGAAAGAAGAAATTTTAATCAAATTTAGGAAGGAAAAGAATAAGAATTTTAACTAAATGAAACTATATTTTTTTTTTTTTTAAGATCAATTGTGTGTCGAATTCTATTTGAAAATTTATTAAAATATAATTTGTATTATTTTTTGTAAAGTCAGGCAAAATTGCATCAAATCTTTCCTTTTTGTGTGCCGTTTTCTCTTTATTTGCCTTTTCCCCCTCAATTAGCCAAAAATCAACAAAAAATTTTTGCCATATTTAACATTTACGCAAATTAGCCGCCAAGTTCGTTGAGTCAGTTAATTGAGCGCAGCATCCAAAAACGAAAAACACAAAAACCGGGTCCAAACAGCCCAACCATATTAGCGCCTCTGATGATGATGATGGCGGCAATTATAAGTTTGGTTACAGGCCAAGGGACGAGGCGCTGGCCGACAGGCGTTGCAGTCGCTGCACGTGCGGCAACAGCTGCAAAATTTAATTTGGCTATATGCAACAAAAAATTAGCAACAATTTTCTAAAAATATATGCATACATATAAGAAGTCGGACAAAGCAAAAAAAAACCGACACACACACACAGCAAATAATTGAGTGAGTCAGTCTGAGTAAAGAGTGGCTGAGCGACCTGGAGTGGGTGTGCGAATGTGCGAGTGGATGTGAGGGTACCAGTGTGTAACGGCACGCGTGTTCCACTTGGCACCTTTGGTTCTTTTTTTTGTTTAGAAAGAGTTTTTAAGAGTCAGTTTACTATTTTGGACCATATCTTTTGAAAGCGCAATGATATCGAAAATCTATAAATTAAGTAAATCAGAGGAAATCTATTTAGATTTCAGATCAGATATATTTTTTTTAAATTTTTCAAAATTTTTAACTTTATGAAGAACTGAAAAAATTTAGTATTATGAAGCCATCGTCAAAACTCAATTAAATAATGATACAGTTCGATTCCTAGGGCCCGAAATAGGGAAAACCCTTATTTTGGAAACAGCTTAAGAATTTAATGGCAAGCACATTTTGTACTTATTTCATGTACTCTTATTTGGTTATAAGAATGTTTTGGGGAAATAATTTAGAATTTATTAAAATTGACTGGAGGGGAAACCATAAGAGTTTTTTCAATTTGGTTTTTTGTTTTGTTTTTATTAATTAACTAGCATATAACCCGGCGCGCTTCGCTTCGCCACCATCAGTAAAGCCCCAAAAGAAAAAATGTTTGGCAACGATCCCACCCCGCCCCCATTTTCCGACCATAGAAATGACAAAGTTATTTTCCACCTAGTTGGCCATTAAGCGTACAAACGCTGAAAATTTAAATAATATCGGCTAAAAACCACCCGAATGAGTGTTTCCATTTATTCTGACCTAGAGCTTACAAAACGAATTTTTATTCAGATCGACGTCCACAAATAGCCATTGTCACTTTGTCATATTCTTGCCTGTGGGGAGGGAAATTCGACCACCGAGAAATCAAATCCAATTATTTTCTTAATGTGTTCACAAACGCATTTTGAAGCCAATCGAAATGTGCATTTCCCCACTCTTGTCGTCCAACATCGGAAAATCTCGTGTCAACTTATTTTGTATTTTATCGCTACAAACCGAGTTTTTGAATTTTGTAAATCCTTGTGGATGGATTTTTTACGTAATCGAAAATTCACATGCCTAATTGTTCTTACCGAGTTTAAGCCAAACCGGATAAAAACAGTTTTTCCATATGAATTTTCCGGAATTTCCCGACTTTTGGGCGCATTTCCAACATCGGAAAATCTTAGGGATAATTATTTTGCATTCTATCCTTCGGAAACGTGTTGAAGTCAATAGGATCAAAGTTTTAAAGAGAATCTTCCGGGTATTTTCTTTTCGGATGAATATCTCTGAGCAGATTATCCTACAAACCGAGTTTGAAGCCAATCAGAAAGAAAAATAGTATTTTCAAATGGAATTTCTCGGAAATTTCCCGACTTATTCTGGGCGGATTTTCCTAAATTTCTCAAGTCTAATCATTCTGTACTATCTACAACATAACGAGTTTATTGGATCTGGAATTCGGGAATTTCTCGACTTTTCGGTGATTTTCCAAACATCGGAAAATCTCAAGTTTTATTGTTCTGTTACAATTACCTCACAAACCGAGTTTGAAGTCATCCGGGATGGAAAAGAGCTTTTTTTCATGAAAAAATTATTTCGGTCATTTCCTTGTGGCGGATTTTCCGAAATCTGGAGAAACAGGGCAATTATTTGTGTTCTTTACTTACAAACCAAATTCAAGTCAATCGGATGAAAAATCAAAATTTTCCCCATAGTAGTTTTTTTCTGGGAGTTTTCCACCCTTAGGGTGAATTTTCCAAATACCCCAGGCTCACTTTCAACTCATAGAAACTTCTGTGACAATTTCAGCTTTCTTTATCTTTACTGTTCAGGCTGCATGATTACCAACCAGTCAGGACAAACTCTTTTATATATAGAGATGAAATAGTAAAAATCATAAAAAATGTTGGAATTTGAGGGCTTTTCAAAAAGTTATCGGCCTGCCAATTGAGGCCTAAAAAAAAAAAGGTGTAGAGGTGGGCCATGATTCCGGGAGTCCAGGTTATCGGAATTGAAAACTGTAATTGAGGTTATGATCAGAATTGATGTAATGCCTCAATCAAAAAAAAATTTTTTTCTTAAATTTAAAACATTTAAAAAAAATATTAGATTTTACGTTTTTTTTGTTATTTAGTGTAAAAAAATAGTAAAAAAATTTTTTATCTTCAGATTGAGGTACGGACAGAATTACAACAATTCGCGTCGATTGCAACATGGCTGATCAAAGTCGGTTCCGTAGAAACTGGCAATAATCATGGCTACCAGTAACAAAAATCGTGGTTTCGAGAAAAACGCGGTTAAAGTTTTGAGCAACGCTGAAAATACGTACGTTAGCAAGAACATTGCTCGAAAATGGATATATGGCGAAATTATTTCAAATATTTGAAATGGTTTAAAGGGGATGAAAGGGGGATGTCCAAGCTATAATAATAGGCAAAACAAAAAATTGAAAATATTTTCAAAGTAGAATACCCTTAAACCTCAAGGAAAAATATTGTTACCTATTTTAAGTACGCAAATTCTTCTTTTGAGAGTAAATCGGGATTGACTTAAGACTTTAACGACCTAAAAGTATGATCAAAAAGATCCTTTTATAATTCGAATGTACTAAATATATCGCGGAACGGTCAAATTCAGTAATTCAAAAAATTGTATTTGCTATAGAAATTTTTAGTTGTGCTTGATTCAAGTACAAAGTTCTTAATTCTCCTCCAATGTTTTGATGACTGTGTTTTTATCTGGGATAACACGCCCAAGAAACCGATCAGTTTCGAATGTTTGTGCCTAGTGAGCAGCTTATTGACTCGATTTGATACTCTGCCATAGTCTCTAAAGACACCAGGGTCACGGGTATGGACATATTGCCTCCGGAGTCTTCTCTTGATAAGGAGGAAGGACGTTGATTAATTCTTATTATTATAATGTATAATAAAATTAAATCTTAACGGTAAATTTAGCATTGCTAGTGATTTTGTTTTGTTTTTTGCTCATCTAATTTTTGATTCTCTTTTTATCTGCATTTACAAATTGTTACTCTCCCCTTTCTGAGTACTCGTACACTGAAATAATTGGGTGCGGCCATAGTTATGCACCGAAGTTTATAAGAACTAATGAGCGAAGAACTAAACGAACGTCTGAACTATTAAACCAGATAAGCTTATCGTACTAAGACCTGAGAAATAATTCATTTAATAATTTCTCTCTAAAGATAAGTTTAACAATTCAGTTTGGAACCGATTTAAAAAGCTCTTCAAACTATTTTTGATAAATTGAGAATCCTGCATATCCTCTGTAACTTCAAACAATTGTCGTCTTGCTTTCGATTAAGTATTCCTGTGTATTTATTTGCAATTTTACCAAATCCAACAACGCTAATAGCCTTAATATGATTCTCATACATACAAAGGAATGAATGTACTCTTTGTAAACCTTGGTAGAACGTTTTTTTTCACGGCTTTCAAAAGTCGTCTGGATTTTGAAATATGCGATTCTTGTGTCATACCGAATTTGGAATCATATCCATTTTCAAAAGTGAACTACCATATACTACGTTTATGCACAAATAAAAAAATCATGCTTTTTGCCCTTCAAAGTATGCTATGTTTATTAATATAAATAATTAAGAAAAATATTTATTTATTAGTAGCCTTTACACTCATTATTTTTGTATACTGCTCCGACAATCTGAGTGAATGTACAGTGTGGATTATGTAAGATGCTGCCATAACTTCCATTAAATTTTCTCGTTCAAAAAATAATAATTGAAGAAACTAAAGTTTGCATACTTTGAGGGTCAAAAAAGCATGATTTTTTATAAGCATAAACGTAGTAATAGACACTGAACATAATCAGGTATTATACAATTATTTTTCGACGGTAAAATTATTTGAAAAATTATATAAGTTCTAAACGCTCGAGGAGGCTCGAAAATAACACTACTTTTTGGAGTTATTCGATTTTATGCAGTAACCCTAACTCTTTGAAGCTCCAATACACTTCGTCCAGCGTTTTTTGACCCTAAAAATTTGATTATTTTTTCATCGTTCCACTTAATTCCATTTTCAGAGAGAATATTTAGAGCTTTAATCTAGCGACTGATGAGCTCTAAAAAATATTATTTTTAGTTGCATACTTATAGGTGTCGTATAAAAATTAACATAATAAAAATCCATTAAAATAGGACATAAATAGTTTGATACATAACTCATTTCTCCTATTTTTATTGATAAGGAATAAAAAAAGTTCTGCGTATTAAACCCTAAGGAACGTTTTCTCATCTTCTTGGTTTTTTTAAATCTAGGTGGATATTCAAAAATCAATGTTGCCTACTTTTAGGACGCGTTTGAATATCCATAACGACCCGCATATGGTTTTAAAAGCGGCCTAAAAGTAGGCAACATATATTTTCCCATTATCCACCTAGATTTCGAAAACATGATAAAAGGGAGAAAACGGCCCTAAATCTTATATCTTTGCAACGGGATTTTCGTAAATCTCGTAATCCTGAAGTTATTTAAGAAAATGTAGTCTGCGTTTGAATATCCATAACGACCCGCATATGGATTTTAAAAGCGGCCTAAAAGTAGGCAACATATATTTTCCCATTATCCACCTAGATTTCAAAAACATGAAGATGAGAAAACGGACCTAAATCTTAAATCTTTGCAACGGGATTTTCGCAAATCTCGTAACCCTGAAGTTATTTATAAAAATGTAGCCTACTCTTCTGCTCAAATTTAAAAAAAAAAAACTGAATAATACCCTGTACAGGATATTCGCCTGGTCGACCATTCCAGCCAGCCCCTTTCTCCAGCCAGGCAATTTAGTTGTGGCCTTTTGTTCTGGTTGCAATTTCGAACATTTGTTAACGAATTTGTTTGCTTGTTGAACATTGTGAGCATTTCGCTCTTTTTGCATTGTTCATTGTTGTTGTTGTTGTTGTTGTTATTGTTATTGGTTTTTTGCCATTGTTGCAAATGACGTGGCCAACCCAACCAGCAGCAGCAGCAGCAGGTCCAGCCGCCGACGCCGTCAACGCTTTGCTCGGACACGCACTGCCCCCAGCACTTACCGCCTTCAGCTGGTTGCGCCTACGTGCCTTGTTGACTGTGCGACGCGTTTAAAAAACAATCAATTTTAATTTCAATTTAAATTAGTTGCTGCTGCTGCTGCAGTTGCTGCATTTGGGCATAAAATTATTTTTGCTCATTTATGCCACACTCTCTCATTCTACTGTGGCCCGCACTGACCCTTGCCCTGTTAATACAATTTCGTTTTTGTATTGTATTTAATTTCATTTAATGCTAAACTCCGGCAATTGTTACAAAAATCGCCATAAATTTTACTTACACAAAACAACAAAAAAACAAACAAAATTCCATGCATTTCAAATTTCATTTCATTTCTAACATTTTCCTCACCTTCGAACTTTTCACACTATTGTTTCACACACACACACACACGCACACACACAAAAGCACATTTAATAAGCAAATTAAAATTGCAGACTAAAATTTGTGTTGTTGTATTTTTCTGTTGTATTTTTACATTAAGCCATTATGAATATTATATGGAAATACCTAATGAAATTGTTGTTTCACATTTGTATGTATGTGTGTGTGAATGTGAATTTAATTTCAGATTGCATTGCCAAAATGAAAATGAATATTTGCAATTTGTGTGAAAGTTTGTTAGAAAACTAAAAGCATTTCATTGAGTAATTTCAATTGAAGGGAAATGCAATTGTAAATTAAGAGAAACGATGATTTATCACCCCATTTACCTTCCAAAAACCAGTCAGCCGAGCTCTAATGTAATCATTACTTTCCGTCTAAAATTAAATTTTATTTTAAACAAATAGGATTATGCAAAAATAAAAAAAAAACAAAACATTTTTTTAATTAGCTTGTTTGAGTTATTGTAATTAAAACTTGAAATTATTATTATTAGTCAGTGAAAAAAAAAACACTTAAATATTATTGTAAAAACCCTTTTTAATTTTTCATAATTACCACCGTTAAGTGTAATTTTTTAGTAACTGCGACTGAAATGTTTAAATTATTCATGTACTTGTAGGTAAAAATAGAAAATAGAGAAAAGCTGAATTTATTCATTTAAAAAAAAAAACAAATAATTTTCGCTTTGAACAATGCTCAGTGCATCTTCTGTGACCCTTTGAATGACCAAGCGACATTATAAAATAGAATATAAAACATATATTCGTATATAAATCAGATGATCATAAAAGAACCCGAGAACTTTGTACTTAAATCAAGTACAAACGGTGTCAATAATAGGCCAAGTACAAAAATACTTGATACACGTACGATTTCTTCAATTCCGAAATACTTGATTATAGACCGTTTCGGGATACATTAAGAACATTTTGGTCTATCCAAAGGTTTTTTAATCCTTATTCTAAGAGCGAAATGGTCTTAAACCAATTCCGATTCCGATTTGTTCTCATTTCTAGAACAATTTGGGTATATTTAAAACTTAAGATTGATTCGTACTTAGTTTAAGAACACCCAGGATCGAATCATTCTTAAAATTTTAAGTAAAAAACGGAATAAATTGTATCCCGATGGCAGACTTTTTTTCGGTGTACTATTAAAAACAAAAACGTCTTACTTTCTAAGACCAATTGACTGATCCACTAATAATTCTAAAAATAAAGCAAGAGACTTGAGATTTTGCCTGAATGTAAGTAAGACCTAAATATAATTTTTGTAGTATTTTTGCCGACCTTTCTAATTTTACTTATTATAAAGTTGTGTTTTCTTACAACATAAAACAACTTATGCATTCTACACCAAAAAAAAAGCTGGTTGTCTATACAGTACTGTTTCAAAAACCTCCCGGTCCTATCATCAGCAGACTTTTTGCTGATAACTGCAGTTTTGCAAATCGCCTTTCTTTGCTACCAGCTATTAAAGAATCAAAATACATTCATTTCACTCACCAGAACAATATACAAATTGTTCAAACTTAATCTTTATATTCTTCTTCTACAATCATGTTATATCTAGTCTTATAGTTACTCCGCTCGCAAAACAGCAATTTTTCAGGCATTTACACTGCACATGGTCTCTTTAGGTTCTTTTTCCCAATAGTTTTCTCATCTAAAAATAATTTTATATTATCGGCCTTAAAACAATAGGGTTAATAAAATCTGTCACATTTATCGAGGATTAAAAAGTGACTCAATTATCTTCTTACTAAAATCTAAAATAGTTGTTGCTGGTCAAAATACCTTTTGCTATACAAAGGGTTAATAAAATCAGTTAATTTGACAATCGTATCAGGGTTGCTATTCAAAAGAAATATTCCACAGAACAATTTTTCTTTACTTGCAAGATATTAACACAAACTAAACTTAAACAAGCTACAAAATAATTATTTTCAGACTTAAATACAAATTTTTTCCCTAAAGGCCTATTCTCAGATGACATACAAATTATTTTCGGTACCATACTTCATATGAATAGAAACACTTTTGTAGAACTTTTGAAAGCTGAATAATTTTGAAGAGATGCCTAATTTTATATAAATTATTATGCCGAAAATAAAATTTATGTCATCTGAGAATAGGCTTAGAGAAAAAATTATTTACAGGCGTGTGAAAAACTTGAGCTGCCTTTTGTAAAAAAAAAATTTAAAAAATTTTGTACACAAAATATTTTACAGACGTGTCAAAATAAATATATATTTTTTCATTTCATTGTAACTGTTTGTATTATAGTGCGGCTGACAAACGGGAAACTATCACAAATCTCTTCAAGAGATCGCAAAGCAGTCTAACTTAAGGCTCGGTTGGGTCTTAGAGCACAGGAACATAAATGGCATGGCATTGCTTAATGGATTGTATCTCCCAATATACATGATTTAAGAACAAGCGTGCTTGATAGACTTTTGTCAACGAATGTTCATGATTTTTAAACTTTTATTATGGACTTATCTTCTCTGTGTACCTAGGAAACATATTCACGCCAAAACTATTCTTTATTTATTTATTTTTTATAGGACTCAACCAGTCAAACTATTACAGTGAATATTTAAGAATTAAGATTAGACATTAGATTATTCCTTACATCTAACAAAGAAGAGTTTAATGAGAAAAGATGTAGTATTTGTTGTAATTAAGACAGAGGTTAAGGTTAAGAGAATGTTTGTAAGACAAGGATGTAAATAAATCGGGACATAATTCCTGTTACTCGTGCCGGAACTGCAAACTGTAGCAAAGCAGAGTGCTTGAGTCGATAACTTCACCTGACAGTAACTGCGAAGGAAAATCACACAAGATAAACCACGGTTAATAAACAGTCTCTGCCAATAGAAGGTAATGCTTATTGGGATCGCAGATTTAAGCGTTCACAAGAAGGGCAAAATTGAGAAACTTTCTGGTTTTGAACAGTTGGGTTGGTCTGATATATTTGACAAACGAGACAAATGATCCACCACTCAAGAATAGGCCTGACAGAGAGACTTAAGGCCAGTTGTTTTGGTGACATTGGGATCATGAAATGCCTTGAGCATCTCTTTATAAAATCGTACACTCCCTTAGACTTTTTTTTTGCAATAAGTCAGATATTTGATTATGGATTAGCAAAGTTAGCACAAACATGAATTCCCAGGCCGTCAACTTCATAGATGCGTCCATCACATAATGTACACATTTGATGAAACGTAACAACCTCAGAAATTTAGAGGTAACTATAAAAGATAGGCAACCAAATAGAAACTGTACCAGGCCGTTCGCAGATCGATATAAAGCTATGGGGATGGGTTGATAAAAATCGAAATTTCTTCATATAGAAAATGTTAAGGCAAGCGGACTGCACTCCGAACTATTGCATCCTGCGTACGCTCTTGAGGGCAACTGGCGAGACAGGTCACTATCACCACCCTTCTTCCCGATAAGGAATCTGTCAGTATGCCCATTGCTACGTGCAATGTCATTACAACAAATTTATTCAAGCGTAAAGCTAAGGTCTCGTACTTTACTGTCTACTTTTTGGCCGCTTTTTCAAATCGTACGCTTCGTTGTAGACACAAGCATAAATATTTTAAAAGCGGCCCAAAGGTAGGCAACATACATTTTCGTAATCTCCATCTAGATTTCAAAAACATGAAGATGAGAATGCAAAAATTTTGACAAACAAATTCAAAGCACACGAAAATCATGTAAAATTTTTAAAACTCAAAAAAGTTGAATTATGTTGTCCTGTGTCATCGAAGTCTAGACCTTTGATATTTTATTTAGCATTTCAAGAAAACTCATGTTCATAACCAAAATGCCAACTCTTCTCAATTGGCTGGGGGCATTAACCTCATCCCGTTTGGTACCCGCTTTCCGCCCACATTCTCCATCCCTTAAGGCTTTTGCTTCACGTGTAAGTGAATGAATATATAATTTAGTAAGAGAAATACAAGCAACTAAAACTGATTTGTACGTTTGCAAATTGGGATTAAGTGTGCCATGGTTCAGTTTCACATTAAAGGTTTCTTCTGGCTGAATCAATCAAGCGACAAGGGGCGCACATGCCAGGCCACGAGAACACGCAGAGGGATTTTCAGATACAAAACATTTCTGTATGTTGAATAATTTTTGTTCCTCTACTTAGCAGCAATTTAACGTAATTTACGTCCTCGTGGCAGCAAAAGGGGCAAAAGTGGGATTCCTTTCCAACACACACACGCAGATGCTGCACAAACATGTGTTCCTTTAACAACTTTCGGCCCCGGAGGGCGGGACTGGGATAAATTATTGGGTGCGTCTCTGCCCATTTACACAGACCAAAAGTATCTTGCATCTTGTAGATACATTTGCGTATCTGCGGTTGCGTGGTCTTAACTTGAAGCCGGGGAATCAAAGCATTTAATGGTGCTTTTAATCTTGTTAATCGCCCACGTCCCCTGCTCCTCCCTCTCCCACCTCAGCTGAGATTTTCACATAGTTGCGTCCAGTGGGCAAAGTTTGTGTTAAGCTCCCCCCGCACATAAAAATCTTGGCATACTTTTTGAGGCGTCTTTAAGTTGGGCGCTGAAAAGTCTCTGAAAATAGAATCATCAAGGACAATTTTGACATATTCAAATCCCTCTGCGTGCGTCTCCCACTCAAAATGAATATTACTTATTTCTTTATGCAAATTTCCCCCGTCTCTCCCAGAGCTGACACTTGTTGTTGTCCATTTTGCTGGATACTTTTGGTTGAGCAAGACAAATGATTTCCATTTAATTTATTTTCGCTACTTCTTCTCTTTATATATTTTTCTTTCTTCTCTTTTGGGTTTGTGTAAGTGGCGGCGAAAGGATTTAGTTGGAATAAATTATAGGTTGGAATTGTTATATCTTTTGTGCAAATAAAATAAGGGCAAATAAGTGACAAATGTTACCAGGGAGTAAGCAAAAGTAGCTTTAGGAAGAGTAGAGCCAGAATTTATAGTTTCAAATGAAATTATCAAATGATCAATTCAGATCGTATTTTTATCATTTTTCTTAAATATTTGTTACAATTGAAAGATAATTCACTTCATCCATTAACCTTTAATTCTGTAATTCAAGAACATACTTTCCCATACTCCAGTGGACAAGCAGATTTAGGCTTTTCAAAAAATTGCTTCAATTGTGTAATTTTTCATCGTCAGCTTGTCTTCCAAAATTGACAAAAACGCAGATTGCTTTGTGACGTTTGTTGTTGCTTTGACCTTTAGAGTCAGGTGACTTTGAGAGATAATAAATGAATTTGATGTATTTTTTAACATTTTTCATAAATTTATTCTTAGCCTAAGCACGAGTTTTGGCAGCGTCGCTGCTTCAAGTAGTAATTTTTATTTTATATTAAAATTGTCACGAAGCATCTCCGACCCCATAAAGTATATATATTCTTGATCAGCATGACGAGCTGAGTTCATTTCCGTCTGTCCGTTCGTCCGTCTGTTTCTATGCTATCTCCTCCCTCAGTTTTAAAGCTATCTTGACTAAACTTTTCAAAAAGTCTTTAAATACAAATAGGCTGCACATTTGTCGGACTCGGCCGGATCGGATGACTATATCATATAGCTGCCATAGGAAGGATCGGTCTAAAAACTATTTTTAGTGAGAAAAACTTTTTTGTTTTCCATTGTAGCGTCACCAATCGTGGTATATAATAGTTTTATATGCTTTCACATGATTCTGGAAAAATTTATCCAAATCGGATGACTATATCATATAGCTGCCATTGGAACGATCGGTCTCAAAACGAGTTCCAGTAAGAAAAACTTGTTTGTTTTCCATCGTAGCACCACCAATCTTGGTATATAATAGTTTTATATGCTTTCACATGATTCTGGAAAAAATTTATCAAATCGGATGACTATATCTTATAGCTGCCTTAGGAACAATCGGTCAAAAAACTAGTTCTAGTAAGAAAAACTTTTTTGTTTTCCATCGTAGCACCACCAATCGTGGTATATAATAGTTTTATATGTTTCACTTGATTCTGGAAAAATTTATCTAAATCGGATGACTATATCATATAGCAGTCCTAGGAAACAATCGGTCAAAAAACTAGTTCTAGTAAGAAAAACTTGTTTGTTTTCCATCGTAGCACCATCAATCTTGGTATATAATAGTTTTATATGCTTTATCATGATTCTGGAAAAATTTCTCCAAATCGGATGACTATATCCTATAGCTGCCATAGGAACGATCGGTCAAAAAGCTAGTTCTAGTATGACAAACTTTTTTGTTTTCCATCGTAGCACCACCAATCTTGGTATATATTGGTTTTATATGCTTTCACATGATTCTGGAAAAATTTATCTAAATCGGATGACTATAGCATATAGCAGCCATAGGAACAATCGGTCAAAAAACTAGTTCTAGTAAGAAAAACTTTTTTGTTTTCCATTTAGCGTCACCAATCGTGGTATATAATAGTTTTATATGCTTTCACATGATTCTGGAAAAATTTATCTAAATCGGATGACTATATCCTATAGCTGCCATAGGAACAATCGGTCAAAAAACTAGTTCTAGTATGACAAACTTTTTTGTTTTCCATCGTAGCACCACCAATCTTGGTATATATTAGTTTTATATGCTTTCACATGATTCTGGAAAAATTTATCCAAATCGGATGACTATATCCTATAGCTGCCATAGGAACAATCGGTCAAAAAACTAGTTCTAGTAAGAAAAACTTTTTTGTTTTCCATCGTAGCACCACCAATCTTGGTATATAATAGTTTTATATGCTTTCACATGATTCTGGAAAAATTTATCCAAATCGGATGACTATATCCTATAGCTGCCATAGGAACGATCGGTCCAAAAACTAGTTCTAGTGAGAAAAACTTTTTTGTTTTCCATCGTAGCGTCACCAATTGTTCGCGTATCGTGGTATATATTAGTTTTATATGTTTCTCCATGCACAATTCCGAAAAATTTATCAAAATCAGATGACTATAGCATATAGCTGCCATATAAACGGTCAGTCAAAAACTACTTCTTGTGAGAAAAACTTTTTTGTTTTTATCGTAGCGTCCCCAATCTTGGTATATATTAGTTTTATATGCTTTCACATAATTTTGAAAAAAATTATCAAAATCGGATGACACAGCATATAGCTGCCATAGAACCGATCGGTTGGAAAATGTGTTTTACTAAGAAAAGCTTTTTTTTATGGTATCAAATTTTTATTATCAATGATTTAAAAATTTTAAATATCTGATGTCTATATCCTATATATATTTTTCCAGTTAAATCAGTTGGAGTAAAGTTTTTCTAAAGGTATTAAAACTTCAGCACTGTCGAAGTTAGCTTTGCCTTCTCGTTAGCACTTTAAAGGTGTACGACAGATGGTAGTTGATAAAGCAGGTTCGAATATTTGAAAACTATTGTACTTGATATTACATACTTAGCTTTCTCATCTTCATGGTTTTCAAATCTAGGTTCTTTTTGGGAAAATTTATGTTGCCTACATTTAGGCGCGTTTAAATCAAACGCACAGCTATTTTAAAAGCTAACCAAAAGTAGGCAACACAATTTTTTTAAAACCACCTAGATTTGAAAACCATGAAGATGAGAAAAACGGCCCTTAGGGTAGGATTCCATGAGTTTTTAGGCCCACAAATGTTTTCACTACCATTTTAATATTTTAAGTTTGTGTTTTGTAAATTGTACATTTAATATAATTAATTTTGCACAAAACCACACGGCTAGGGTTTTAAGCTGTGTTAATGGCTAAATTTTCCAAAGCATTTTCATTTACGTTGAAAACTTTCATACCACAAAAAAAATATATATATATATTAAATAAAATCTCACACGCCTGGTGGAGGGTTGCAAAGTGCTATTATTTGTTATTTGGACACCACCAGCATCGCCCGAATTACCCACAAAACAGTATCAAAATTGCAATGGCGGCCAGGACCTGCATTCAGGCAAAAGGCATCATAATTAATTCAAATTTAAATTTGTTTCTTTTTTTTTTGTGCATTTGCACGCGCCATTTTACACAGACAGACGTAGCCAGGTGGCTCTCTCGGCTTTTAGTGTGGGGACACGCCCCCCTGCCATATGTGTAGGCGGCGGCGGCGGCTCCAGCATAATAAACTGTTTAAATATTTAGTTGAAACGAGTTTTTAATGCTCGTTTGAGCTTTTAGGCAAACGGAATGGCAAAGAGTTGGGTGGGAATTAACTAAGAGGGGGGGGGGGGTCCACTTCCGTCATGTGGCCACATTTGGGGGTCTTGGCTCATAATTACAAATGGCAATTGCCCAAAAAATGCACATGTTTCCAGCCTAAGCCTGAGTGGCTAAGGTTTGAGTGGGACACAACAGGAAGTCAATGGGGTTGCAGCCGCTCATTAAATTTTAATTATTATTTGACCTTTTACTAAGCAGAGAGGGTCGGGTCATATTTTATTTCTGTTTCCTATAATTCGAATTAGATTTAGATGCTGCTGAAATGGCAGAAATTTTCAAAGTAAAACATCTTCAATTTCATTACAAAAGGTCCCTCGAATTTAGATATTTTTTAAAAGCTTTTTTCCACATAATTATACATAAATCTACAAATTATTCTTCCATCTTTTTCAGTATTCTTAAGTAAATATTCCTTCTTTACCATTTAATGGCTTCATTTCATTTTCCTAATAAAAATTTGCATTTAAGATCTTATCTTAATATCATAACCTACTCATTTGCAGTTCCCCTAACTCCTCCCACCCACTCATCCTGCACATTAGCCCTGTTTATTTTCCAATTGCCGAAGCAGAAAACCCCGCAGCAGCAGCAGCAGCAAAACTAATTCGCAAATATTCACAACGAATTCGTTGAAATGAAAGCGGCGGCGGCTAAGGCAAATCCTCTATACGAAAATGGCTTGATTATTAAAATTTGCCAGAGAGTAACGTGAGGTGGCAAGATTTGCCTGTCATTTGTCTGAGTGCTGCTGGCGTGCGATCCACTCATGGCTGAGGTGCGAAAAGTGGCACGGCATGAAGTAAGCGGGAGAACCTGTCTTGACTCGAGGTTGCATGTCTTTTTCTTTTTTTTTTTCTTCTTATTTATGAACTGCGTAGACGAACAGCTGCCTTGCGCGTAAATTTTTTGGGAAACCTTGCGGCCATTAGGCCAGCTAATAAATTACAAATTGCATATGGCAAAAAAAAAAAAAAAAACGTAGCCAAAAGCGAAAATACAAATTAATTGCTTTATTCGAAAAACCATTAGTGAATGGACAAAAACTAGAAAATGGTGGGTAATAGGAGAGGTTTCTATAAGATATTGGGCCTAGTGGTTGTAATTTTAGTCATTCTTACGATTTGCTGGCTTAGGCCAGCTGGAAAAGTCAGCATTATTTATCAATCCCCAATCAGAAAAGGGATAGTCAAGTTATAAGAAAGCGATGGGTAGCACTTCACACACTTTGAAATTTTTTTTAACAATTAGAGGTTATAACAAAATGAACAGAAACCGGTTTGTTTTGCTCTGCCGCAATGATAGTGAAGCAGCGCAACGAGCTTATACTATCGGTGTGCTAACGTAGCTGTCGCAACGCTATTTAACAAATATCAAAGATTATACAAATAATATTCCTTCACATATTCTCATGTATACGATTACTCTTAGGAACTTATAGCTTCCATTTGCTACCATCTTCATTAAAAATGTAATCTGGTGTGAATTTCTCCAGAATATGCGGCAAATGATCTGCAATAATAGCTGGGGCACTTGCTGTATTGTTGAATCGGACTTCTTCGTGAATTTTTGCGAAGTTACTAGAATGCCGTTTGCACCAACGCTGGATCCCGCTTTAATCTGGGACATGGCTTTCAAAAAGCTTTATGGAAAACTTTTGTGCCTTTGTCAGCAAGACAGGTCCACTAACAGTGCTGTCTCCCAGAGTATATATATTTTCAGAATTCTTTACAGCACGTACCGTTGTCAAAAAATTAACTATAGGTCAAAAAGTGAATAGTTCATGAAATTAACTATTGTTCAAACACTGATTTCTAGATCATTAGTTCAGTTTTAATGACTAGTTCAATTGAACTAGTTCTAAATGACTATTGTGCATGTCGGGTAATAATTATATGTCGGGAACTAGTAACACAAACGTCAATATGTAAAAATCTGGTAATACCAAAATACAGTTTGACATTTTTAAGCAAATACGGTCTCACAACGTTTTTGTGTGATTTACAGTGAATTGCAAATACTGCATTAACAGCTTATTGTAAAAAGGCTTTCGCCTTAAAAGGCTCGTGTGGATTGGTGCAAAGAAATGCACCTGAAAAATACAATTGCGGAGCTTCAAAAGACGTCACAGATGACGTATCATGGAAATAAAACAGCAATTGACCGAATACCCCAAAGGTTTGTTCGCGCACGAAGCAAATGTTCGCCAGTTTCTTCGGCCGAATGGCTCATGTGGGCACTCTTCTGCTTAAGCAACATAGGACGGTCAATTCTGAGAGGTACACGGCCATTTTTTTGACGATAGTCCTCGAAGAATTTCGCAAACCATTATGAGAATGCGAGCTCTCGCACAACACATGACATAAGCGACTTTTGACCGGCCAAAACGTCGAATTACTGGGTCATCTGCCGTACAGCTCTGATATGACACCCAATAATTTCCTTTTTTATTCCCAAACATCAAAAATAAACTGCGTGGTGAACGTTTTTCTACGCCTTACGGATCTACGTTTAAAACCTATGTTTTTGAGGTGCCTCAATCGGAGTGGAAAAAGTGTTTCGAAAATTGGTTTGAGCGAATGCAAAAGTGCATAAACTTTTATGGAGAATATTTTGAAAAACCATATAAAGCCATTTTCAATTAAAACTTTTTGTTATTATTTGCTATTCCCGAAATATAAATAGTACCCCACGTAGTCATTGGTAAGTTTTGCTGGCTTAGTTCATTATTTAGCAATCTACCAAATTTGTGAACAATTATATAAGCGATAGTCAAGTTTCAAGTAAGCAATGGGCAGCACTTAAAACATTTTGTGTGGCGCCACATTTAAAAGCAGGTCATGGAGAATATTCAAGTATTTTACTTATTTT
The DNA here is from genome assembly GCA_018904225.1 of Lordiphosa mommai. Taxonomy (NCBI): domain Eukaryota; kingdom Metazoa; phylum Arthropoda; class Insecta; order Diptera; family Drosophilidae; genus Lordiphosa; species Lordiphosa mommai. The sequence goes on from JAEIFT010000614.1 coordinate 115,194, forward strand.
GAAACAGCCCTCTTAGATAGGTAGAAAATCGAACAACCATTTTGGTTGTGAAGTTTTTTTCATAAGTATTCATTGCAAAAGTTTAAAAAAGTGTTGACTAATACAAATGTGAAAACTGTTCAACTTAAACTTGATAAACAAAAAGCTTTTTACTTGTAAAATTAGTAGAACTCCCTTCCACGTTTGATTGACTTTTTACCCCACTGCTGAATTGGAGAGATAGAGGGAGAACTTTAAGAGCTAAGTGGAAAAGTTTTGCTCTTTTTTTTGTTGTTTTTAATTTTTAATTTTTTTTTTGTTTTTTTTTTTTGTGTTAGCTTTAGCTCTATCAATAGTTTTTTAATAATTAAAACTGCGCTAAAGCAATTAATTTTAAATTTCAAAGCGAGCAGGTTGGGGGGCACTTTGACTGCGGTTAGAAAATATGAAACATGGAAAGGAGGATGGTCAGGGGGGGGCGGCGTCTGGCAAATGTCACTTAAAAAATTGAAAGGCTCCGCAGACCCTGCAGCCAGTGGGAGGCGAGAGCAATGGGGCGTATGCTCAATGTTGGCAAAAGGCGAAACTTAATTAATTTGAGTAACTTGGCAGCCGACCCAACCAGTTGGACCCACCATCCAAACTCACTCTGGGGTGTGGCTGGAATTCTTAATACATGCTGTGTGCGGGATAGATGGGGGCGTGGCCACCTTCCCTTTCCCCTTCTTTTTTTGTATAATAAAAGGGTTGAAAGAAAGAAATAACTGAAACTGACTATGTCAACATAATTAACTTTGAAGTGAGCGACGACGATGCAGGGAGCAAATGTGCATATGAGTAACCTTTTTTTTTTTTTTTTTGCTTCCCTAGAAACAACAGAAAAAAGAATAAAATCGTGGAAATGGAAATGACGGCGAGTGTTACTCATAATTAATTTTAATGCGTTTTTAGCGCCTTTTTTTTTTTTTTTGGGGCCCAGGCATGACTTAATTGCCTCAGCTTTGCCAAACAGAATTTCAAATGATCATGATGGTGTGACTAAAATATGACAAGAGCGGGCTCTAAGTGGGAAATGGTCAGGCTAACTAATTTGAACAGAAAAAGCTCTCTCAAGCAAACATTTTAAATTTCTGCCCGTTTACCTTTCTTTTAACCGCCTTTCACCGGGTAACCGTTTTCCATTTATTTGTATAAAGGTGAATGGGGGGCGCCAAACTCATAGAACTTGCCAATTAATCGAAGTGACATTTCGAATGCCAGCAAACTGGACAATTCGCAACTCCCACAAGGTCATTAACATTTAACGGTATGTTGGACAATTCCCCGAACTGACCGCAAACATGGCACTGGGCACAACCGAAAATAGATACCGCCGCCATCCAGCTGAATAGAGGGAAGTGAAATCAAGCATTCAAGTGTCATTAATTAGTCAGCAAACAACAATCGACAACCGCTTTGGTGGTCGGGCCAAAAACAACAACATGGGACAGTAGAATGGAGGCGGGAGGCTGTACCAGGACACGCCCCTGCTTTTACGCTTAATTTGTTGTAAGGCAAAAAAAAAAAAAAGAAGAGAGGCCTGCATTTGCGTTTAATTACAAAATAATCCAGAGTGCATCGTTGCATCAGGGGAAAATCGATTGGCGATTGGGCTTCAGGGCCAATGATCTGCCAATGGACAGCCCGTTGACGTTGCTAACCCAATTAATGGCCCTTATCTCCCCTCCCTCCAACAACAACATTGCAACAGTTTGCCTTTGCCTTTCTGTCTCGTTTTGGGGGGCAGCCTGGCACTTTGCCCAAAAACCGCAAAAGCAAAAGCCTCACGCAAACGCTTCACTTCGCTTCGCAGGCTTCAATAGCAATTTGGGTAAATTCCTTTTTAATTTCAACCGCAGCCGCTTGACGCCATTCAACGAGTTTTTCCCCCAGCCCCCTGCTACCCACTATTGAAAGCGTGATTGTAGAGATGGGGGCGTGAGCGGAAAGATGACAATTTTCTTTCAAAAAAGGTTGCATAATTGAGAAACTGAGACTTCATGTTAAGTTGTCAGTCCTGAGCCTCTTTTATATCTTTCTTACTTTCTTCTTAAACTTCTGAAGATTTATTCGTTGCCTCGCAAATTTCTGATTAACTCGTATATATTTAAGTCCCTTGATATGTATCTGATTAGCCATAGATTTTAGGTACTTAACCCGTACTTCAAAGCTTAAAAAAAATGTCAACTTAGAAATCCGTTGCTAATTTTCCCAGAAAGCTTCTAGCTTTTTCTCTCTCTTGCTCTCCTCTTCTCGTAAGTTCTACTAATCGCTGCGGTGTTGTTGTTGTTGCTTTGAATTTTCTTTTACGTATAGCTCTCATATCGTTCATCTGATCGAAAAACGATGTATGACGGGTCGGTAGATAATGAGCAGTAGAATATATGTCTAGAATGTCTGAACTATCTATCTTTAAAATTGTGGAGTTATTACGTTTTTTTTAATTTGCGGCAGGGAGGCGTGCAATTAAAATAAACTTGATCTGCCTGCAGGTATAACAATTATATGTTCCATACACTTCAAACCTCTAGCTCTTACCATCTCTGAGATCTCTTCGTTCATACGGACAGACAGACGGACACACGGATATATCGACTCGGCTGTTGATGCTGATCAATAATATATATAGTTTATAGGGTCGGAGATGCTTCCTTCAGGCTGTTACATACATTTGCACAAACCCAATATACTTTGTGTACCTTCGGTACATAGTATAATTATCTTAGCTACATTGGAAAGAAATTCTACATCCATTGTATATCCCCGACCCTGCACTCAGATTCTTATTTGTTTCAATCTCTTCAAAATTCTTCTTCTGGCGAGGCTGTTAAAAAGCAGTTGATCCAGTTTTTAGCTGAAAAGGATCACAAGTTCTACGAGCGTGGCATTATGCAGCTGACCAAAAGATAGACGGTCAATATTATATAAATATATATCGCAATGGTGTCCTCTTCCATCACAACAGCGCACGACTACTCTTTGGTCACTCGTCAAAAACGATAGTAGCTGCCATTGTATAGCCCCGACCTTGCACCTTCGGACTCTTATATGTTTAAATCTCTTCAAAATTCTACTTCTGGTGAGGCTGTTAAAAGTCAGTTGGTCCGGTTTAAGAAGAAGACAAAAAAAAATCCGAAACTCCTAAGAAAAGTGACTTGCGTGAGCATTGTAGACCCATTTATTGATCTATTATTTTTTCCATATACTTTAAATTTAATTTAATTTAGTATATTTTTCACTTTACCATCTCTAGCTTCACTTTATGGTGCCTTTCCCAAATTAGCCATCTCTAATGGCGTTCTCTTTCATTTCACTGCACTGGCTTTCGCAGGAACATCATCAAATTGAATTGAATGTTAGTTTTAGTTATCGCCTGATTTTGGTGTATTTCATTTTGCTGCCCCGCATTCTAAATGAAAACAATTGTCAAAGCTTTCATATAAATGTCGAAAATTTCATTAGCAACCGGCTAGACATAATCAGCAGCAAGTGAGCAAGGCTAAGTTCGTCAGAGTTGAATCCGGAATACCCTGACAAATTTATAAAAAAAAAGGTATTTTCTTAAGTTTTCATACCCTTTAAAGGTTAAAAGGGTGTTCTATAAATCGCTTCCAACCAAAATCGACACAATTCCCACACGATTCGGTTAATTGTTAGGTCGGAAAATATTTGCAATCATTCTCAGAAAAAGGCTGAATAAGTTTAACAGTCAAAAAAAAACATCTCAGACATACCAAATTTGGTAAATGCAGACAAATCAGGTTTATTTAACATTTATTGCACGCCCCAGCCTGTCCCACAATGTTAAAAGAAGTAAGAAAATCAGTCCTTAATATGACAATACGTGTATTGTGGGCGCTGCAGGCAGCGCTTTTCGCTATCGTTCTTCCCGATTGTTCTCATACTTTATGGATCGAAAAAAGAGCTGATTACTATATAAATTTAAAATTCAAATTCAAAACCCTACAAAATTCAGAAAGATAGAAGGATTTTTCCAATTGCGAGGAAGTATAACTTTAACAAAATCGTACCTACTGCCCAATACCAGGTGTTCAATAAATTGCTTCCGAAGGAGGCCCCAGCCTGCCCCACAATGTTGAATTAAGTAAGAAAGTCAGTCCCTAATATGACACTACTTGTAATGTGGGCGCTGAAGGCAGCGATTTTCGCTATCGTTCTTCCGATCGTTTTCATACTTAATGGACCGAAAAAAGAGCTAATTGCAATAATAATCGAAGTGCAAATCGAAAACCCAACAAAATTCAAAAAGATAGAAGGATTTTTCCAATTGCGGGGAAGTATAACGTATAACTTTCAAAAATTCGGACCTACTGCCCAGTGACTTATTTGTTATCTGGTCGATATTGTGCAAAAGAGTCTAATTGAAGTTCGAAAAAGACGTATATTGGATTGGCAAAGAAGTCCATGTCGAATATTTTTAAATAGATGGCTACAAGCGTGAAATTCTGCAGCTTTCCAAGTTAAGATTCCAAATATGCCTTTGACAATATTGCTTTTAGAAGATTATGATATTGAGGCTCACTTAAGTGTTTGAAATCATTAGAGTCTTCGTTGTCACCAATAGAGATTCGTCTATATTTTCAACGACTTATGAGTTGATGGGATTTTTCCCAACTTTATCTTGTCTAATCTACAAGTTATAGACAATGTATAACCCAACCCAATTTATATCAGGAGACCTTGAGCTTCCCGACCATAATACAATGATCTGACGGATGAAACCTCATTAGAACTTTATAAGAAAAAAAACTTTCCTGATAATATTTATTTGATTTATTACCAGTCTTTGCATTAATATAGTATTCAAGAGCATAATAAATTAAATCAACTTTTTTTACCAAAATCTTATGAAGAAAAATTAAACAAAAGCAAGAGAAAATTTCACTGCCTGTTAATTGTTTTTTTTTTTTTATTCGTCATGTGAGAGTTAAGCTGTGATTTTTATGAAAAGTGTATATTAATTTTGCCCGAAGTTTGTAACGCATAGAAATATCAATTCCGACCCCATCATATTTTTATGTGAAGTTGTTTTAACTATAGTTGAAACTTTTTTTATATAACAAAATTTGGCTAGAACGAGCCTTTTCTATCGTGTGACTTGCCATTTTTTTTTTCTTTATTTTTTTTCTTTCTTTTTTTCTCTGTTCTTTTTTTTTTTGCTCTTTCTTTTTTTTTTTTTCTTTTTTTTTTTCTTTTTTTTTACGTCGTCTACTTCTGTCTTTTTTTTTTCTTTCCTTTTGTTTTTGTTTTATTGCTTTCTTTTTTATCGTCTTGCATTCTCTCATTATTTTTTTGCAACTTTTTATCAATTTTCAAACTTTTTGGGTTCCACAAATAACGTCGTTTAGAACGTGTTGACTTTCGTGAGCTTTTTCCTCAGCTTTAGCTGCTCATTGTGTTTAACTTTAAACAAGAAATTTGGGCCAGGCAATGCATTTCCTTTCAGCCTGTGCAAATTTTTTTGTTTTTTGGATTATTTGCAAAACATTTTTAATTAGTTTTGCTTTTTTTATATATATGTTGCTTTGTTTTTTATTATGGCAATCGATGGTGCATGATTGAAAGGCAAAGTACACACATATGTGTATAGCAAACACAACTAACGTAGTGTAAATATTATGAAATCATTTCAGAGTAAATGAGATAAATAGAGGAATTAAAGAGAGTTGTTTGTTGTTGTTTTGTTTTTTTTTAAACTATAATTCGTTTATGTATTTAAAAAATATGTAATTATTATTGTTTATATACAATTTAAGTTTTTTAACTTTGTGGCAAAATTTAAAAAAACATGTTGATGTTGATTAAGCAAACGTAAATAGCAAACTGAACAAACTATATAATAGTTTGTGATATAGTCTAAAGCTAAGTCCACAAAGGCAAATAATTTGTACAGGCCTAAATAGGGAATTTATCAGAACTTTTTGAGTAGATTCATAACTTTAGTTTTAAGTCCTGCAAAGTCTAAGGTAATAGTTATTTAGACAAATGGGGCAAATTATTTTTCTGTGTGAACTTAGCTTTAAAATTGTATTCTAATAGCACGCAAATTTAATGAAAACTTGATTTAACAAAGGCAAACAACATCTTTGTACAAATAAATATGTCGTTCACACAAACAATATCACATCAAACAAAATAATAATTTGGCGAAATATTTCTGCTACGCAATTTTATGAACATAAAAATTTTGCAAACAAACTTACTTAGCACTTTACAAACAAATTTGGCGATAAATTAAGGTAATAGTTATTCAAGCAAAGTTGGCCAAATTATTTGCCTATGTGAACTTAGCTTTTAATATGTATTAAGATAGCACGCAAATTTTATGAAAACTTTATTATTTAACAAAGGCAGCAAACATCTTTGTACTTACAAATAGGTCGTTCACACACAAAAAAATTTTTTTTCGACAAACAAATTTGGCAAAAACTTATTTTACGACAAACTTATTTTTCGACAAATAAATTTGACGACAAACTTATTTGGCCCAAATTAATTTGCGCCACATATTCTTAAAATAACTCTTGTAAGATTGTTTTATCTGATTTCTGTATTTTCTTATTTCTCAACAGTAATATTTTAAGAATATGTTTCTATTTTTCCGAGTGTGTTTATCTTTTTTTTTTGTAGTATTTCTATTCCATTTGCAATTAACAAAATCCAAAATAGGCAATTAATTTTGAATGACTTAAATTAGTTTAGCGTAAAATTGAAAAAGTTAATCTCTTTAAAACACTTTTTCGACTACACATATTCAGTTATTACACAGAAAATCCATAGCCCAGCCATTTGAACATGGGAAATAATTTAGTTGTAAGTTTTTTTTTCTATATATGTGCCAGTATATGTAACATAAAATTAGAACCCAAACGTGCCCCCAGGCAGAACATTTATTTTGAAAGCACGGGGAGGAATCGGTTCGGTTCGGGTCTATCCTGGCGGCAAGCATCCTTTGTTTGTAATTAATTTCAATATAGCGAAGCATTACAAGTGAAGCTCAGTAAATTTCAAAGTATGCTGCGAAGCCAATAAACTCAGACAACGGCAGAACGGAAGGAAGGAAGGGAGACTTGCGGGATATTGCACACGCGAGACGCGTGAGATGAAAGGAAATGCTAAAATTTAAACTGGAAACACATGAAGGCGGCGGCGGGTGTCTAGCGGGTATTACTTTGGCCCATAAAGTAGTAAAATTATGTTGACTGAAAAAACAGAGTGGGGGGGAGGGCGGGGGTGGGGGGCGTGGTCGGCCCCACAAATACTCATTCTTATTTTGGCAACAAAAGCAGATAAAGTAACTCGCTTCGCAATTTTAGTTAAAATATTTGCACGTTTCGCAATGATTGTATGTATGTATGTAGCTGTGTGTATCTTGCAGATACATTTCGCTTGGTTTGCGCTAGCTGTTCATTTTCATTTGTAGAAGCGCGTTCGCATATTGACTGGGAATTGAGTGCAAAGGCAAACACAGAGGCAGTCGAAGGAAAAACCAAACAACAACAAAAACAACAAAAAAAGGAGGAAAAGAGGGAAAATGAAGAGCAAGAATATGGTATATAATTTCAATTCAACAAGACAAGAAGACAATGGAGTTCAGGGTGTAATGAGAGAAACAGTGAGAAAAAAACTGCTTAAAGCACAGTACGTGGGCTGCTACGTTTATTTTAAGCCCAATACTTAAAATTTATCTAAAAATGGCTATAATGCCATTTTAAAATTATTCTCAAAAAAGTTAAATACATTTTTCCAAGCGTTTTAGTCAGAGCTGCAAGCCGGTTTGTAGTAGAACCACTTGAAAATTCTAAGCCGAACCTAAACACAACAAAATTAGTGTTAAGTTGTATGGCAGCTACATGAAATTATTGATCAAATTAAACCAGATTTTATAGGTTATCTTAGAAGCTTAAAATATAAGCACAAACCGAATTTAAGTTCAATATCTTAAAAAACAACAAAGTTGGTGCAAGTCGGACAGTTTCATTATATGGCAGCTATATCAAATAGTGATCCAAATCTAACCATATTTTCAAAGTAATCTTAGAAGCTTAAAATATAAGCACAAACCAAATTTGAGTTTAATATCTAAAAAAACAACAAAGTTAGTGATACGAACAGTTTCTAAGAAGCTAAAATTATCAGTATAAACCGAATTTATGTTCAATATCATAAAAATCAATAAAGTTAGTGCAAGTCGGCCTCTTACATTATATGGCAGCTATATAAAATAGTGTTCCAAATCGAACTATATTTTGTAAGTCTTCTTAGGAGCTTAAAATATAAGCACAAACCGAATTTAAGTACAATAACTGAAAAAAGAACAAAGTTGGTGCAAATCGGACAGATCCCTTATATGGCAGCTATATAAAATAGTTCTCCAAATGGAACCAAATTTTGTAGTTCGTCTTAGGAGCTAAAAATATCATCTCAAACCAAATTTAAGTTCAATATCTTTTAAAACAACAAAGTTCGTGCAAGTCAGACAGATCTACTATATGGCAGCTATATCAAATAGTGATCCAAATCGAACCATATTTTGTAAGTCTTCTTAGGAGCTTAAAATATAAGCACATACCAAAATTGAGTTTAATATTCTAAAAACAACAAAGTATGCAGAGACGGATTCATTATAGGCAGCTATAACAAATAGTCCAAATTCTAACTATATTTTTAAAGATCTTCTAAAATATAAGCAATATCAATTTAAAAAGAACAAAGTTGGTGCAAATCGGACAGATCCCTTATATGGCAGCTATATAAAATAGTTCTCCAAATGGAACCAAATTTTGTAGTTCGTCTAAGGAGCTAAAAATATCATCTCAAACCAAATTTAAGTTCAATATCTTTTAAAACAACAAAGTTAGTGCAAGTCAGACAGATCTACTATATGGCAGCTATATCAAATAGTGATCCAAATCGAACCATATTTTGTAAGTCTTCTTAGGAGCTTAAAATATAAACACAAACCGAATTTAAGTTCAATAGCTTTAAAAACTACAAAGTTGGTGCAAATCGGACAGATGCATTATATGGCAGCTTTATAAAATAATGATCTAAACCGACGAATCTTGGTCCAAAATATGCGTATAAGCCAAATTTTTGCCAGATATCTAAACTCCGGTGCATCACTAAGCCGCACCCAGTGTATTAGTACCCAGAGAGGGAAGAGCTACAATTGGTGTATGCAGATAAAAAGAGAATCCAAAAAATAAGATAAGCAAAGAATCAAAATAAGAATTGAATTATTTTTTAGTTAAACTCTTCAGCTGAGACGAAGGTAAATGGCTAAATAGAATTTCAGTGTAAGTGTATTGAGAAAAATAACGTTCCGGGCTTTGAGGGCATCTCGAAGCTATCTATTCTTCCCCTCATGCAAATTCACTTCTTTTCTGTTCTGTTTCGAATTCTGTTTCCATTAATTAGCCCCCCGCTCAACCCGCTTTTGGAGTATTTCAGCGATTTTGCTTTTACACCTCTGGGGTTCAGGCAAACATGGTCCAGCTGGTCAACTGCAATCTGCTTTCCGTCAAGCTGTTCTCCTTCAGGCAGTCAAATATACACACACAGACAATCCGAAAATTTCACACTTTGTCGCTTTGCATATGGGCACATGAGTGCTCCGTAAGAGCCAGGCGTGCAGGAGGGGAGAGAGGGTGCGGGTGCTGGTGCTGGCTGCAGCGATTACAAACGCGCCGACTTGTAAATGGCGGCCAACGTGAGGCATCGCGTGCCGTTTTTGCGATAATGAAACTGAAAGGCAGGCAAAGCTCTAAGCTGTAAGCCAGTGGGTTAGAGTTGGAGGTGGAGGTGGGGGTTCGTTCTCAATTCAGTTTGGTATATATATATCGGTTACACTGGTCTAATCAACTGCGAATCCTTTACTCTCGCAGTCAACTTACCGATGCGTGTAACTTTTTCAATTAATTTGGTACGGAGCTTGCCCAGAGTTTTGTTTACGGTTGAGTTATTTCAAAAATGTTTTGCATATCAGAGATTTGCGGGGCGGCACTTAAACGCCTTCGTTTTTAATTTAATAAGAGCTTGCCAAGGCATCCAACTGGCAACTGGTGACTGCAACACGAACTCTGCATCCCAAATGAATGCCTCGCGTAGTCTCTCTCCCCGGCATCATGTCAAATTTGAATTTAGCTGCATTTTTTACAACTGTTGCAAGAAGCTAAAGCACGAGTATAGTCTGGCATTTGGCATCGGAGTCTGCCGCTGGCGGAGCGGCAGCTGGAGCGCATGTGAGCGCAATTCAGACAGTTGGCAATTTGCATAAATTTAGATTAGTGACATCTGACGTGAGCCCCTGATATGGAGTCGGTGCGGAAGCATATAGATGCTGGCCATATTAAGTAGACAACTAGTAGTCGATTGCCACCTCCTAACTCTTCAGTCTCAGTCAAGATTAGAACTCTCCCACCACTTCAGACTGAATGCTGCTGCTGCCGGGAGATGACAATGCAATATGATTTATGGTTAGCCCCTGCCAGGCTCATTCGGTCTGCGCAGCGTGAAAATCAACAGCTCAAGTGGAAAATTAATCGCATGCAAAGCTCATTATGAACATTAAGTCGAGTGTTTGTTAATTGTCGCTGATCTGAGTGCAGATTGGAAAATGGAGCTTGAGATGAGGCCTCAATCAAGCATGATTAAATAGCATTATGCTTAGAGACCCTTAAATATTCAATGACAAGGTGAAAATGGTTTTTGCGGTACGAACGACTTTTTTTTTGGTAGGGGTAAAATTCTATTTCAAAGTAACGCATAACGCTTACACGGACACAAGCAATCGTGGCCTTTGGAGAGTTTTCCAAAACTGTAACTCCAACACTGATTTTCAACATGGTTTTCTAACATTGTTTTCTAACACTGTTTTCCTACATTGTTTTCCTACACTGTTTTCCTACACTACTTTTTAACACTGTTTTCCTACACTGCTTTTCAACACTGTTTTTCAACACCGTTTTCCAATACTGTTTTCCAACACTGATTTTTAACACTGCGTTTCAACACTGTTTTCTAACACTGTTTTCCACCACTGCATTTTAACACTGCGCTTTTGAACACTGTTTTCCAACACTATTTTTAATCACTGCTTTTCAACATGGACTTTCAACCAAGGCTGCAAACCGGTTCTGAACCGAACCCCTAAGAACCGGTTCGGTTCGGGTTTCTTAAATTGGCCGAACCGGACCATGAACCGAACCTTCTACATTTTTGATCCCTCGAACCTGAACCCGAACCGAACCACTTATTCAAAAAAAGGTTCGGTTCACAATATTAAGTAATTTTTCAGCCGGAGGAAATTCTTAATATGTTTATTTAAAATTTTATCTTTAAATGACTACGACTGACTGTAAAGAAGGGAAGTTTATAAGATCAATAGAAAGCAATGATGTTATAGATTCCTTCGAAAATTGTCCAAGAGAATATACATCGAAAAAATGTAATTATTTGGAAATGTCTTTTAAAAATATTCTTCTAACTTGGTTGTACGAACATTTTCAACACTAAAATCTGTTTCTTATAATTTAAGAATTAGTAGAAAATAACAGTTCCAGAATGATAATGCCTACACAGATGAAAAAATATATCCGGACTAAAATCAATCTCAACAAATGTCAGTTGATGGTGGATTCCAGATTTTATAAAATTTCTTGAAATTTTAATCCGAAGTTCGGGACTTGAATTACCTTAAACAAGGCAAGGTCGCCTATATTATATTATATAATAATCGATGATTAAACTAATTGAATCGTATTATTTTTTAAGTGAACCAAGGTTCGAACCCAAACCTGGGGTTCAGAGGATCCTGGCACCGGTCCGTGAACCGAACCCAAAGATTTCTCACTGGTTCGAACCTCCGAACCGAACCTTTTCCAAAATTTCGGAGGTTTGCAGCCCTGCTTTCAACACTGTTTTTCAACATTGTATTTAGCAATATTTTCCAACATTGTTTCCCAACACTATTTTTAAACCTTCTTTTTAACTTTGATTTTCAATACTGTTTTCAACATTGATTTTGAACACTGTTTCCCTACACTATTTTCCAACATTCCGTTTCAACACTTGGCAATCGCTTTGTCAACCGTGGCATTTCTATCAAACTTAGTAGTAGCACGTTTTAGACCATTTCACCTTTGGCCTTTGGAGAGTTTTCCAACATTGTTTTCCAACACTGTTTTTCAACATTGATTTCCAATACTGCTTTTCAACACTGCTTTTCAACACTGTTTTCCAACACTGCTTTTCAACACTGTTTTTCAACATTGTTTCCCAACACTGTTTATCAACATTGTTATTAGCAATATTTTCCAACGCTGTTTTTAACATTGTTTTCCAACACTATTTTTAAACATTTTTTCAATACTGTTTAAACACTGTTTTCCAACATTCCTTTTCAACACTTTTTTGTATAGCACTGTTTTCGAAAATGTTTTTGTGAAGTTGTTTCCAAACACTGTTTATCAACATTGTTATTAGCAATATTTTCCAACGCTGTTTTTAACATTGTTTCCCAACACTATTTTTAAACATTTTTTCAATACTGTTTTTAACACTGTTTTCCAACATTCCTTTTCAACACTTTTTTTTATAGCACTGTTTTCAAAACTGTTTTGTTTTTTTCCCATTGTTTTGTTCCCAGTTTGTTTCTTAAAGTTGTTTCCAAACACTGTTTATCAACATTGTTTAGCAATATTTTCCAACGCTGTTTTAACATTGTTTCCCCTTTTAAACATTTTTTAACACTTTTTCCAAAACTGTTTTTGAACTTTGTTTCAATAAAATTTCCACTTTTTGCACATTATTTTAACATTGTCTTCTAACACTGTTTTCCAACACAGTTTACCATGTTTCACATCAAAGCTTCGTAAATTGTAGCCACACTCACACGTTTTTTTTTTATTCTTAAAATTTTGAATAGCGTTTATTAATTGAATTAAAATAGAACAAAAACAATTATAATTAAAAAAAACTCAATTCTCAACTTGTCACATCACGGCCGATTGGCTGCCTTTTTCGTTTCCTCAAAACAGGCATTTAGAAATATTTGTGGTGCTTTCTTCAAATCGAAATGCTCGTAACCCTGAGCCCAATCATAGCCCAAGGCATAGGCAAATATCTGACCGTCGGTATTAAAGCAACATTTAGTCACCGCCTGATTCATGGCCGCACTGTCCGCAATCTTGCAGCGCTTGGCCGTATCCCATAAATGATAAATCCCATCGGAACCGGCTGTCGCCAGAACATTATGTATAGGATGAAATTTCAAATCATTCACTGCATAAATATTATGAGTGCCCGTTGAACTGATCGAACGATGACATCTAAAGTTAAAATTGTTTGTGTTGAACTCAAGATATTGGACCATTACACGTCCCTCGATGCTGCCCACAGCCCAGCCCAATGGCAATCCAGTTTTGTAATCTTTAAATATGGCCACACTACGCAATTGATGAACTGGACCATTAAACCGATGATATTCAACGGGTCCATTTTCAAGGGAATACGCAACAATGGTTTTGCACGAACAGGCCACCACAGCGAGAGGATAATGCACATCGGCGGCATAGCAACGATTGGGTAGATCAAGACTCAGTATGGGCGTGGGACTGCGCGTGTCCCAGAACTGTAGATGGTATGGGTTAGGATTAGGGTATTAAATGAAAATTAATTATCAGATTCACCTTTAAAGTCTTATCCCAAGACCCGGTCATGAGGCACGAATAGTTCGGGGCCTTTATCCAGTGACAAGTGCGTACGCCCGCCTGATGGCTGCCTATTTTGATTAAATGATCCGTTTGCAAATCCCACTGATGTATCTCATTATCGCAGGTGCCCATATAAATTTTAGTACCATCATCGCTCCAACTTATATCCAAAGCGGGAGCTGTTAGAGTGCGAACACTTTTCAAATTTGTCTTCCCACTCATTTCCACATCCCAAAAACGCACTGTCTGATCCCAACTGGCGGCGCCAAGAAGATTTTGGTGTTGTATTGGGGCAAACTCTAGGGCTGAGATGGAGTCGCTGGGTGGTTGGGCTACTTCAAAGTCATTTGATTTGTTAGCTGGTGCCGGGGCCAGCATTTTGGTAAAGTTTTATATGTAAAATTTATTTTAACAAATTTTTTGTGTTGTCATAATGAAGATAAAACTTGACACAAAATGAAAAACAAACTAGACCAGAATGTTTTGAACAACCAAACATGTATTCTTCAGCCGACTTTGTCCGAAACACTCGAAAACAGGGTTCTGCGTCGAGATGTAGTCATATGAGATCACGGATAATTCGGCCCTAATATCCAACTTTTGAAAAATAAAAAAAAAAAAAAAAAAATAAAAAAAAAATGTACTTCAATGCACTACTCGAAAAACAGGGTTCTAGGTCGAGCCGTAGTCATGGAAGAACACGGTTATTTATGCCCCATTCTCCAACTTGAAGTATTTGAAAAAAAAAAAAAAAATAAAAATAAAAAAAAAAAAAAAAAAAAATTAAAATTTAAAAATTCCTTTCCCCAAGGACTTTGCTGACGTAAAAACCAGTGTTTCAACTCGGGACGTAGTCAAGGAAAAAAGAAGTTAATTATGCCCTATGCTACCCACTGGGAGTATGTCAAATAAAAAAAAAAAAATTCCCTCACCAAGAACTTCGACAACCAAAATCCATCACAGAAGACCCCAGGGCCAAGATTTAGACGGGATTTACACCATGAAGTTTTCTTAATAGTCGAGAGATTTTAATGAACTTCTAAAATATTCGTTTAATAGGTCTGAAAGAAGTTCACCCTAAATTTTACGCCTACTAAGAGAACTAAATGATGTTTGCTTCATCGTGTAAATCCCGTCTAAGTCGATGGGGTAATTTTGAATTAAATTGACTGTTTGGCTTGAACATTCAGAGAACAGAAGAACTTCTCTTACTCCTCCTCGCTTTTGTAGCTATCGCTTATGCCAGTTACTGTGAAGGTGACGGCTGAACAAAGCTACAAATTTGTATCGCAAAACTCTACCACTATTTAGGGCATTTGAACATATTATTTGAAATTTGAAATGCTAGAAATTAAACGCTTTTCAGTTGAACAAAAGTCACATTTCGATAATTTTACAAATTTCTTTTGCAAAAACAAAAAACCACCTCCTATTTTTCCCCTATTTTTGCCCCCCCAAAAACTTTTTGGTGCATCTCATATCTGACGCTCATATCAATTTACCTGCTTCAAAAAACTTTTTGATTGCCCAATTTGCTGCAAGAATGCAGGCAGAGCCCCATTCCAGCCCACTTTTCTGCTGCTTGAAAACTTAAACAGAAAGCACTTCAAACTAAAAACTGAAGCGTTGTAGGTGACCACGACTGAGCCACATGTGTCCAGCTCCTAGCCAGATAATGTGCAACAAAATAAATGGTGAGACTCAGACTGACAACTCACTTGGTTTAGTGGGTGCCTGGGCTGTTAGCTGTTTCCAGCAACTCGACGATGACTTTTAAATTGTTTTATTGAGGTGCCAGTGCTGGTCAGAAAGTTTAGCAAGTGTAGTATAAATGAGAATCAGCTTGGAAGTCCATTTTGGAGCATTACAAAAAAAAATGGTGCAGTAACGGGTGGCTTGGGTGTGTGTCGTGCATACTAAGTCAAATTGCTTTCACATGGCAAACACTGTGAAACAAAATTAAATACTTAAATTAACAAATTATAGCAAAATCAAAATTGGTAAAAATTTTATAAATACCAAAAATACGAGTAAAGGCAATTAAGCATAACTTCTGTACGAATTTTACATCTCTGAGACTTTTTTTTTGACAATTGCCGCTAACTTGTCGGTTACGCAATTGCGTCGCTTCGACTACTCGACTCGAAGCTCGCTAATAAGCGTTAATTTTTTTTCTGTTGTTGTTGGACTGCTCCCAAACCCAAATTTTATGCCCACCGCTGCTGTAAAATAACAGTCTCTGAAATATATAAAATGCAGAACACGGTATTGTTTATACTATTTATGGATTATGAGTACGAATCAGTATATTTATATATCAATTAAATAAGGCTTCGTGCCATCAAAGTAGAGGTGTGCTCGTGACGTGAATTACGACGTGTCACGGTGCGTCACGACGCGATCGTGAGATAACACAGCCTTTCGTGCGTGTCAAAGATATACCTCGTGTATAGAAGTCATGCAGAATTAATGATTTTTTTTGTATTATATTTGATTAATAATATTACTCCTAAAACCTGACCCATGATAGAATTAAGGTCTCTCTATGCCAAAATTTGGGGTGGTTGATCGTGAGTGATTCGTGAACTCTCCTTTAATCGTGCAAGAGTCGTGCGTGACGCAAAACTTTTTTAAAACTGTGTGCGTGAATCGTGCGTCAATTGATTTTTATTTCGTGAATCGTGCGTTTCGTGAAGGAAAAATCGCTCACGCGCGCACGTCTACATCTAAGCATCGCATTTTTTATACCCTTGGGTATACTAAAATTAGTGTAATGTTGGAAACGCTTAAAAGGGAGCATCTGTGATCCCATAAAGTATATGTACACTCAGAAAAAAATGGCATTCTAAAAGGCAGCACAAATATGTATAAGTGAAGAAAAAGGGTGTGGCACAGGGAGTGCGGGGGAGAGAGAGGGTCAGCAATTAAATTTTTTTCCGTTCCAATAATAAGATCGGATGGTTTTTAAACGCGGAACATCCGGTCTCAATAAAAGGTAACGTCTTTAAACTTGGCATTTTTACATTTTTTATACATCCATGTTAATTTGCTTTATTTTATCAGCATCGGACGACTATATCGTATAGTTTTCATAGAACTGATCGGTCCGAAAACTAGTTTTAGTGAGAAAACTTGCTTGTTTTCAGTTGAAACCTTTTCAAACTTGACATTTAATAACTTAATATGCATCCACAAAATTTAGCCAAATTTGATCAAATTCGGACGACTATATCTTATAGCTGTCTTACAACCGATGGGTTCAAAAACTAGTTCTAGTAAGAAAAACTTTTTTGTTTTAATTGGTAACGTTTTGAAACTTGGCATGTAATATTTTTATATGCTTCCACACAATTCTGCTAAATTTGATTAAAATCGAACGGCTGTAGCATACAGTTGCTATTAAACCGATCGGTGCAAGAACTAGTTTTAGTGGGAAAAACTTTTTTGTTTTACATGGTAACGTCTTCAAACTTGGCATTAAATATTTTTATATGCTTTTACACAATTCTTCTAAATTTGATCAAAATCGGACGACTATATCCAATGGCTGTCATAGGAACGATCGGTTCAAAAACTAGTTTTAGTGGGAAAAACTTTTTTGTTTTTAATGGTTAAGTCTTTAAACTTGGCATTATATATTTTTATATGCTTTTACACAATTTTGCCAAATTTGATCAAAATCGAACGACTATATCTAATGGCTGTCATACAAACGATTGGTCCAAAAACTGGTTTTCGTGTGAAAAACTTTTTTGTTTTTATTGCGAAAGTTTTTAAACTCGGTATTTATGTATTTAATATGCTTTCACAATATTTTGCCAAATGTGATTAAAATTGGATAACTATATCGTATAGCTGCCATACAACCGATCGGTCTAAAAATAGGTCTTAGTAAGAAAAACTGTTTTATTTTTAATTCTAGTGTCTTAATTCTTTTAAATCGTAAATATTATCTACTTTAATACAATTATGATAAGCTTAATCAAAATCGGATTAATATATCTTATAGCTTCCCATACAAAAATATACTTCTAGCTTGTGTAAGAGTGGCGCCATCTGTTGGTCAGCTTGGGAAATCCATTACCTTAGCTTGTTCCAAGCGAAAAGAAAATTTTAGTTAGAAAATCAGAAAAACTTTTGCAAATATTATACTAAATCATGGTTCCAACCTGAATCTAGGTTCCTTGAAATTATAAACCCGCTTTCTGAAGCTAGAAAACTTTGCCGGTTCGTAACCCAAATTTAAAGAGGTTTTTAGGGCGCTTAAGAGCTAGTTGCATAGCTACCGAAGAAAGTCTTAGGAAATGGTAAGTCCTCCAGCCTGAAGCTTTTAAGGCCGCTTCAAAAACTCCTATTTCAAATATAGATTTCCTGTTGTCCACTATGTGGTTGGCAGTCACTTGCGTATATGGGTAATCCCTTTGCAGCATTTTGTTGCTCTGTCACCAAAACAACCTTTTCCCCCCTCCCCCATTGCCAATAAGTGTAAGTAGCCCAAGCTTCTCGCTTCAATATGGCCCAGAGATGACATGTTCCACATGTGCCACGAACCAAAAAATGCTCATAAAATTGTCAGCAACAGAGCCAGGGCGAGCGTTGCTGACTCTAAGCTGCTGTCAATTGGCATTACCCAGGCGGAAGCAGGAAGGAACAGGAACAGGAGCTGAAAGCTGCACTGTCATGGCCTCAAGGCTGATGCTGGGTAGCTCCCAACTGAAGCAACTTTCGTGTTGTTTGTGGGCAAAGTTAATGCTGTAGCAGATTAAAACCAAAACATGAGCACGGATCTAACACCTGAAGGTACTCGGCAATGGAATTCCATTCCCCTCTTCAAACTTTACAATCAAAATCATTCAGTTATGCAATCAAAGCTCGGCAAATGGCATTCATGACGCCGGTCAAAAGTCAACTGGAAAAGCTTTTGAAATATAATGGGAATTCCGTAGCAAAGTTTTGGGCCAACAACTTTTCTGGCCAACGAAAATAGAAGATTGGCAAAATTAAAATTTAAATGAGCTGCACTGTTCGTCCTCCCTAGCTCCTCCTTCTTATTGACACGTGACAAAGTTGAACTGGCAATAAAAAAAGGAGCACGAAATTGAAGAAGAAGGCGTAAAATGTTCGAAACAATTTCAATAAGCGCTTCCCTTTTCGAGGACTCTGTCTAATACTAGGAACTGATGCCAGCTGAGCATTAAATTGATAAAAGCAAAAATGTTGCATTTAATTGGAAAAATGTTTTCAATGAATTTTCATTTCAGTTCCGCGCACAAACAAATCGATTTCAGTTTGCTTTGAATATTTGTATTTATTTTTGTTTTTACTTGTATTTGCTTAGTGTGTGTGTGTGTGTGTTTGTGTGTTTGTGTGTGTTGGGTTTATGGCCATTGTAAACAGGCTGTGTAATTGAAAATGCCACGGGGCTAAATATTTAATTGTGTATTTTTATTTACACTTTTTTTTTATATTTTGTTTGTGCACGATGGAAGCTGATAAGAAGCGGGATATAACTTTTTAAGCTGAGCTAAAGGGTTACATTAAATGTAAATTATGATTATATTCAGTAAATGATTCGATTTAATAATAATGAAAGGTTTTTGAAAGAAAGTTTGATTCCAGGAAATTCCTATGCTTTCTGAAAATGGGGAAAAGTTAGCTAATGATTGAAAGTAAACATAAAACTCTTTAAGAAATAAAACCATGAAGCTCATTGGGTACAATTTTTCGAAATAAACCAAAACGTGTGTTTTTCCTTTCCGCTATCAATATCCACAATAAACTTTTGTTACTGACTTTTTATAATCGTTATTTTTTTATCGTTATAATAATACTCAGTTAATAATAGTTATTAAAAACTTTTCTTAATTACACATTTAATAACAGTTATTGAAAGAATTTATAATTAACTCATGTAATGACAGTTTTTTCAGGACTTTTTAAAAGTTAAAAAAAAATAACAGTTATTAAAGACTTTTTTTTATTACTCAGAACATAATTATGAAAGACTTTTTTTATTTTATTACTTAGAAAGACTGGAGTTACTCCGAGTTATCGAAGACTTTTATTATAAAATTTAGTTAATAAAACTCATCCAAAGACTTATATTTTTTTTATAAAAGTCTTATTTATTTTTTATAGCTTCATTTTCTCATTTAAATGATAACTGCAATAAATATAAAGAAGACTTTTTATTGTGATTTAAAAATATAAGTTACCCGACTGAGTTTTATTTACTGAGTTAAATAATAAAAGTCTTTCGATAATTCTTATTTTCGTTATAAAATAAAAGTCTTAAATAATTAGCATTTCTGAGTAATTAAACCAATATCTATGTTATTTATTGACTTTTAATAAAAGTCTTTCTTAAACTGTTGTTTTACTAGGTATTATAATAAAAAGTCTTTAATAATTGTATGCTCAGGTCAAAAAAATACAAATTTTATAACAGTTTAGTGTGGGGTAAAAAATAAAGTCCTTAATAACTGTTATTTCAAGCTTTTTTAATTAAAACTCTATAAAAACTCTTAAAATGAGGGACTTAACTTCTAAAATAAGTTATAACCAGGGTGCCAACCGGAACTCGAATTGAACCTGGTTGAAACTCAGAACTAGATCCGTAACTGGAACCGTTATTATTTATTTTTTGAGAACTGGTACTTGGAACCTTTATTTTTGGAACCGAAATGACCGGAAAGAACCAGAACATTGTACCGGTACAGTTTCGGTTCTGGAGTTTTTGTTTTTGTTATTTCCGTTTTATTGACTTCAATCAGGGCCGTAGAGAAATTTTCTTAGAAAAACTTACTACTTTTATTGAATTTCGAGTGAAAATAAAATTCATCTTAGTTCTTAACTGATAAGGAACCGAATACCGAAATAAACTTGAACCTAAACAGAACCTTTTACCGAAAGCATTGGTTCTGGGTACATTACAGAACCGGAACCCTTCGATTCGGTTTGATTCCCTAGTTCTAACTGTTTCCGTTCCTAATTGTAATGCGACGGTTTCTCTGCTTACCGGACTAACGGGCGTTTCGACAATAAGCCAAGCATTCATATGCACTAATGTTCGGCAAACTCTCATTGCTTCTTGGTGTGGTTGCCTTACTCGCCGGTATAGCGCGAGCATAACAATTTACAACAACTTTGTTCTGTTTCACTCTGCAAAAAAACATATTCTTTCCTTCTCGTTCCTTTCCCTTTGATTTACCCAAATTAAGCAATTGTTTGTTTTTCTTTCCATTCATCTTAATTCCCAATTCTTAAACTTTACACGCAATTAGGCTTTCTCGACACACAGTTGACTGTTAAGAACATAGGCCGCAAAATCTTTTTATTAACTTGCCCAAGCTCTAGAAGTATTTTTATGCATTAAATTCTTGAAGTAAATATGCAAAACTCTCTCTCTTGACCTTCGTGACAAGACACCGACACCAACACCTACCACAATTGCGTTGGCCATTCACCAAAAATGTAAATTAACTCATCAATTACAATGCCAAACAACAATAAACTGCCCCGGACAGAGGAGGACGTTGAAGTACTTACATATCGTACTAGCTAGGCGCGTGCCTCAACAAATTTCGTTTGTGGGGCTGTGCTGTGCACCCTCAGCTCTCTTCCATTTTGTGACACTACGGCCATTGCCTAACGGTTTTCTTATGCAAATTACCCTCCGCCCAACGTTAAATTATTCGTGCTCATAATTTTTATTTCCGTTATTCAACTTTTTTCAAGATTGTATTCCATTCTGGCCAAAAAGAGGAGCATCCGCATCCTCTGTCCAATACTTGTGTTACATTTTTGCCCAGTGGGAAATTTGCTTTGCTAATATTATAAAATGTCTGGGCAGGTTGTCTGGCGACAATCTACGGGCCGGCGCGACGTTAAGGGATCGGACATGGCGACTCCTTAAATGACATAAGTTACGACTGTCTAAGTGAATTTATTTTTCACGAAGAGCTGATAAGAACTGCGGCTCGGAGATCAAAATTGGATGAAGCATCTATTTATGCTGTGCTAAGAGTGACAGGACTTAACATTTGGGTAAGTGATTTTTTCAATGGGTATTTTGTGAAGGATTTCTAGGAAAAAAATGAAGCAGACAAGGTGAAGAAGTATTTAAAACACAACTTTGAGCTTGAAAGTAGACTCGAAATGCTCCATTATTAACCTCTTTTGTTTTTTTAATATAAAAGCTCGAGACTTCCAAATGGTCTCATATTCGAATCTGTCCCGCAAAGCTTAAGGTTGTATTTAAAAAATATTAGTTAGAAACTCTAAATTTTAAGAATAGGAAGCATAAAACTTTCTTCAATTTTTCGTATATTCAAATTAGTATTTGTATATTTAGAGCCCCAGAATTCCAAAGATATGTTCGGCGGTGTTTAAGATAAAAAAAAGCTGTAATATCCACGTAGGCGGTGTTAAAATTACTAAAGAAGAATGTAAGACGTTTTTGAAGGTACTAATAAAGGCGAGTGAGCGGTGTTTATTTTTAAAGCAGTGTATTTCGCTTCATTGAAAATGCTAGTATTTGATGGAGATACTTAACAAAGATAGTAAGGGGTGTTCATGATGCTTAAAAGTAGTAACATGCTTAGCAGGCGGATTCCCATAAAAGGCGGTCTTTAAGAATTTAAAGTAATGGAAGCAGTGTTGAAGATACTAATGAGAGAATGAAAGTTCTTCGGCGGTTTTTATATTAAAGATGCTGGAATCGGTGTCAGTGTTGTTAGAAGGTATACTAAAGTGTCGAATAATACAATGTTGAAGGTAAAAGGCTAGTAGGTAGCTTACATTTTAAAAAATTGGTTTAAATAATATTTGAAAGTGATTGTATCTGGTGTGAAGATACTAAAATAAGATGATACGAGGCGTGGAAGACACTAAATAAAAGGGGTATAAGTCGGTTCTGTCAATAAAAAATTTTAGGAAATAGTGGTTGAAAATACTTGGAAAAGGAAATGTGCGCTTTTCATATTATATGGCGGTAGCATACTAGGCTTACGATATGAAAAGCGGTAAAAAAGGTGTTAAATATGCTAACAAGTGGTAACATAAGTAGCTGGTTGATTTTATATAAAAAGCGGTGTTAAAAGTACTTAAATGTAATACTAAGCAGTGTTGAACATTCATAGGCGATTTGCATAGAAAAAGATACTGGAAACAGTTTTTACAATGTTAAAAGCGATGTCATGCGGTGTTGAAGATACCTTAAGAAAGTCGTAGGCGGCTTTCATATCACAAAATGCCGGAAAACGGTGTTTACAATGCTAAAAGCGATGTCAGGCGGTGTTAATCATACTAAAGAAAGTCGTAGGCGGCTTTGCTATTAAAAGATGCCGCTAAACGGTGTTAACAATGTTAAAAGCGGTTTTAGGCTGTTTTGAAAATACTAAGAAAGTCTAGGAGGTTTTTATAGCCTAAAATGCTGGTAAACGAGTCTACAATGTTACAAGCTAGACCTGAATGAGCCAAAGAAAGTCGTAAGCGGTTTTCATATCACTAAATGCCGGATGTTAAAAGCGATGTCAGGCGGTGTACAAGTAAAGCCGTGTTAGGCTGCTCTCATATTAAAAGATGCCGTTAAAAGATGTTTGCAATGTTAAAAGCAAATATCCTAGGAGGTTTTCATATACAAAATTAAAAGAGGTCTGACGCTGATGAAGATACTCAAGAAAGTCGTTGACGCTATAAATATCAAACGATGCTGGTAAATGGAGTTTACAAGGTTCAGAAGCGGCTTAGGCGGTGTTAAAGATTCTAAAAGAAAGTCTTGAGAAGTTTTTATATTCAAAAGTGCTGGTAAACGAAGTTCAAAAGCAATGTAGGCGGTGTTGGAGATAGAAAACAAGTCGTAGGCGGTTTTCATCACAAAATTGCTGGAAAACGGTGTTTTACATTGTGGCCAAAAGCATGCCAGGCGGGGTAGAAAATTCTAAAGAGAGACGGTTTATGTCTTTAAAAAAGCTGATGGTAGACGTGTTGAAGGATAAAAGATATGATAAGCAGTGTAAAATCTTCTAAATAGATCGTAAGCTCTTTTTAATGAAAACGTGCAGCAAACCATGTGTAAGATACTAAGAAACGGTGTTAGGAATGTAAACAGTGTGATAGTGAGGGGCTAAAGGGTTAAAAAGCAGCTTATATTAGTTTCGAATCTACTTTACCATCTGCATATAAGACAAAGTTTGACATTTTCATTATCTGTTTAGCCATCTTCTGGGGTCTCTAACCCAATTATGTGTGTGCAATGAGTAAAAACCATAACAATGTAGACACTATATTTAATGCAAAATTATTACTCAAAAGTGATGAAATATTTCAGTTGATTAGGCAAATATACTAAAAGATAAATATGCCAAAAAAACACAAAGTGGAAAGGCCAACTCCAAACAAGAGCTATAAATCACTCACCGACAGACACGCACACTCACATACACCAAAGATCAAATTGGAAATGTGCCAGAAAAATAAACAGTTATTGAGTTGACTTTTTGACACTCCGCTGCGATTAAGCGCTGCGAGCGAGTTAACCAAAAATGGAAATGGATACAACACCTGGGGATGTGGATGAACGTGGATTGGCTTGTTCACTGCGATTAATTAAATTAAATTTCGCTATAAATTGAAATGGGCAGCGTGCGCCTTACGAATCTCCTAATTGTGTTCGGGGCCAAAACTCATGTTGTGCGTCATAAGTTTCAGGCCTAATTGTTTATTTATGGAAAGTCTCAGCAGCCCAGTTTGCCCTTTCGCAACTCTTTCCAACGACTCGGTCCCCGTTCTCAAATTTCATTAATCACGCAAAATGCTTATCCCGCCCACTCGGCAGTAGGAACAGCAGCAACAGGAGCATAATTTGTCCGCAAATGCGCTCTGCATAACCAAAACCATCATCATGACCGGGTCAGTCATCATTTTATTCAGCTGCAGGCAGGCTCCCTCCTGTGTTGTGAAAATGCTGGGAAATGCTAACAACCTTCCAGGCTGGAAATGTTGATGAGAGAGGGCCAAGACTCCTTTTTTTTGTTTTTGTGCTTGGACCAAAGTGTCAAAAGTGGGAGAAGCCTACTTTTGCATAAAAGCTGGCTAAAACTATGGACAAATGGACCCACTGAGATTGTAAAGTGGACTGCTTACAGAAGCATGGTCTTTGATGAGAGATGGCTGGGTGAATGTGAATAGATCTTTCGAATTCAGTTGAAAACAGGTTCTTGAACACGTCGACCGAGAAGTGGCTGTTTCGGAGCCATTTTAACTCGATTGAGGATTTAAACGGAAAGCCAGAGCAGCTTCAAATTAGAGACACCAAAAAAACTGTGTCAAAAACAAACTCAATTTGCCTGATCTAAGTCGTTTGTAAATCCGACAGACCCTGCACCATCGACTACTATTTATTCCGGTCGATGCAAAGACTGAGAGTTAATGGAATAATTAAAACAAATAAAACGAGATGGCAAAGCTAAACTCGACAGTGCCGAAGTTTTAATACACTTGAAAACTTTGCCTCCCACTGTTTTATCTAGAAAAATATTTAGAATATTAGATATTTAAAATTTTTAAATCATTGATAATAAAAATTTGATACCATAAAAAACTTTTCAGTAAAACACATTTTCCGACCGATCGGTCCATGGCAGCTATATGCTATAGTCATCCGATGATCAATTTTTTCAAAATTATGAAATTATATAAAACTAATGATATACAAAGATTGGGGACGCTACGATAAAAACAAAAATGTTTTCACTGAAGTAGTTTTTGACCGTCCGTTTATATGGCAGCTATGCTATAGTCATCCGATTTTGATAAATTTTTCAGAATTGTGTGAAAACATATAATACAAATATATA